>BQNB010197481.1:0-10015 GCA_026074375.1 Tanacetum coccineum | reverse complement strand
TGGTATACAATATCCAAAACAGTAAGTATTGCATGGTATACAATATCCAAAACAGTAAGTATTTCAAAGTTACTTGCGTTCAAGTGTAAAACAAAGCATGTTCTCACCTCAAAACTTATAAATCATTGTAAAATGTAGAACGTGGGGCTATGAACTCACCTTGAGTGAGCGAATATCAAGTGTATCACAGAAAATGCGTCACGGTAATGATCGAGTGCAACCTAATCCAATATAGGTCGTATAAGTACTAATCACATTGGGTAAATACTACCATATATAATTCTATATATCTAATCACCATCTAATTGTTTTAGTGAAGTCATATTTATAAAGTTAAAACGTTTATAAATATACCTTTGGTAAAAATGACATAACTTTCACGTTTTAAGTCTGTTTCTTGTGTTTCTTATGTCCACGCTTTCGTATTAAGACAAGTTATCAAAATTTGACGTTTTCATGTTTTTAGTCCTCTGATGAACAGTGATTTTTTTACTGTTCATACCGGTTATAAACTTATTTTTATAACTTTAATTAACTTAAAACCCGTAAATGTCGTATTTTATTAATTATAGCTCCGTTTTTAGCGATTCTTTCGTGCACGTTCTCGTAATTGAAAGTTCTATTTATTTATGAGGTTTACAAAAATAAATGTTTCTGTCATGAACAATAACTTTTTATAAAAGTATTTTTATAAAAGTATTATTATCGTAAACTTGTGAAATTCATAACTCTTTCGTTATTGATTGAAAAATTACAACTCTTATCATTTTGGAATCCTAAAAATATGTAGGATATGTGAAAAATACTAAACCTTATATTTTAGAAATATTTTATAACTTGCTTTTATAAAGTTTGTTTTATAAATCCGGTATTAACATAAAACGTATATTTGCCGTATCTTTTTCGTTATAAGTTGGTTTTTCGAGTTCTTTACATATTTGGAATCGTCATGAGGTGTATTATATTTATAAAACATGATAGGGCTGTCATAAAACACGAAGCAAAACAGTCCCTTTGTAAATAATATGTATACTTATTGATATCACTTGTTTTATTTACTTTATAACTTAGTAAATTTTCCACAATCCTCCATAACCTTATTTATCATATATGTTACATATAATAATGTCCATATCTTGACTAAAAGTCTATAGTATCAAGTCCTTGATAACACCTTTAAATCACACTTTTTATGTAACTTTTAATTACAAGTTATTAAGTAAACCCTAATTAACAAGTTTGTACATAACCTTTTTATACATAAACCAAGAGTGTACAACACTTATAAATCCATTTAAACATGATATTACAAACATCATAGCATATGTAAAAGTGTACAAAACAATGATCACAAGTAAAAATGCATTCCACATGTTTAAAAGTATCATAATGGTGATTTTTGCTATATAGAACATATATACACATAAAATCATAATTATGAAAAGATGAGGGCTTTTAGATAACCTTAGAGTGATGTATGATGATGAGAAATATGCTCTAAACCCTTGTTTAGATTTTATACCCTAGCTTGCAAGATTTGAAACCCTAATTAACCACAAAACCCTAATCTTGCTTTTCCTTGTTTAAACCTTGAAAATGCTTAAACCGATCCTTCTAAACACCTTGAGGTATCTTAGATATGATATGTGAATGCTTGTATGTGTTGTAGAATAAAATTTTATGGATGGTTTGAGTTGGGTGTTTTGTGCCGTGGCTAGACAAGAGAAACAAGAGAGGTGGATTTTGTTTTTGGCTAAGTGAAAGACTTGTGTGTTTATCTCTTGAAGTGCATAAGTTATATATATAAAAGGCTAGTCAAATGAAGTATTTCAAAGACCAAATGGTCAAGGGAGGGGGGACGGCAACTTGGAGAGAAAAAGGGGTGACTAGTGATGTAAATCACTAGTCATGATAGAAGTCTTGCAAGTTCATACTTGCACTTGTTCTTATATATTACTTATGTTATTATGTCCCCTTAGATGCATATCATCCCATGAAATCATGGAACAAAATGACTAGCTAGTGAATTTTATCTTTTATGAAAATATTTTGCTAATACTTAAAGTATAAAAGATGTAGATTTAATACAAAGTGTATATTTGTAAATGTTTATGTCTTGGTTGGATTTTCTTAGGTAGAAATTCAGCTAACATGGGTTATAAGGGTGCATTTTTATAAAACTTTGGGTATTGGTTATAAAAATGGGTATTTGTTGAAGCGTAGATTAATTATGGTGGTTCCGGGTATACCTAAATGAAATTTTATCGCGAAACGTACACAATTTACGTAACCAATAAAATAAATTGAACAAAGTTAATAATTATCCTCAAAATAATTACTTAACACTTGCTTGATGTAAACATTTAATTGTTTGATGCCCGTTTACATTGAACGATAATTTTTAGCTTACGCGATTTAACTTAACGATTACGATTTAAAAGCAAACGCGTACAATACTAAAAATAAATAGTGAATTTATTGACGTCGTAAATGACCCTAAAACACGGGGTGTTATAGTCTCCCCCCGTTAAATGAGCCTTGTCCTCAAGGCTTAAGACGCGGCACTTGACGACGGTGCGGTCTTTATGAAGAGGTGTGGATATTTCTTTCGGAATTGATCCTTGCGTTCCTATGTAAACTCAGGGCCTCGCCCAGAGTTCCCTTGAACTTTGACAATTTGGATACGGCTTTGTTTCAACCGTTTGACTTTTCGATCCATGATTTCTGCGGGTTCCTCGATAAAATGAAGCTTGTTCTCAATATGGAATCCATTAAACGGAACGGCTAATGGTTCGTCGGTATAGCACTTCTTTAAGTTGGATACGTGAAACGTATGATGAACCCTGCTCAACTCTTGAGGCAGCTCAAGCTTGTAAGCAACGGATCCAACCTTTTCCATCACCTTGGATGGTCCAACATACCTGGGGTTTAGCTTCCCCCGTTTGCCAAAGCGTACTTCTCCTTTCTAAGGTGATACCTTAAGCATAACTCTGTTGTCAACTTGAAATTCTAAAGGCTTACATCTCACATCGGCGTAACTCTTTTGGCGAGCAAATTTGATAGCGAATTGTCCTAGGGTGACTTAGTGATGTGTCTCGGTTTCTTGGCTTAGGATTTGGTATAAGATGACGTCGACTTTATTGTAAGATGGTGTAAGATTTTACTTAGTTATTATGATTGTTAGTTTGGTTCCTTGTGATAGATACGTTTTATGAATACGCACGCAGAAATTGATATAAATAGGAAATTGTTTCTTGACAAGAAGTTTTAAGGTGACTACTCTCAGCATGGCATGGTCCTTCCTGAATTATACATAGTTGATCAGGCTATGTATATTTGAGGGCTAACGATGCGATGCTCATTTTCGTCAAAATAGTGTTATAATTTGACTTTCAAAGTAGAAAGTTAAAGTAAGGTTGACGAAATTTTCACAACACATTGATTTGATAGGTAATTTGAAATTGTTCGTACAACGGAAATTTAAGAGAAATACAACGAGGACTCCTAAGGAGGTAAAGTCTAAGATAGTTCCAACTTAGGATTTATTAGGCAAAGCGAGACAACTTTCTCTTTTAAGCTTCGATCTCGTCTTCAATGTTGTTAGGGTCTTGATCGGTTTCTCCTCCTCCTAAGGCAAGCACCATTCCATGTGTTCCAGTACCTTCAGCTTGGTTTCCATGGTTTCGGTTCTTTAATTTTGGGCAATCACTCTTGTAGTGCCCTTGGTTCCCACATTCATAACAAGTGAGGGTTCTTTGATTATTAGTAGCAGCAGAACTCCAACAGTCTCGGGTCAAATGACCGACCCTCTTGCAGTTTGCGCATTTTACAGTGCATGGGCCATTGTGGTGAAACTTGCACTTGTTGCATAGGTTCAAGTGTGACAAACGACAGTGCCATAACCAAGACTTTGTCTTTAAGGCTTTGGAGAGTAAAAAAATTGGAGACCACTTCATCATTCCTTCCATTGAGACTGTATAAAGATTAGAGCCACGAAATCCTAAGAGTAGATCAACACCTTCTAGGTAACGTGCGAAGCAGGTGTGTTTTCTGAATGCTACTTCAAGATTTGAATCACAAAATTGCCCAACGGAGAATAGATTATGACCAAGTCCTTCAATATAGTAAACCTGTGAAATCAAGATATTCCCAATATGCAAGTCTCCATAACCCATAATAGCTGCAAAATGGTCATTGCCGAATCCGACAGTACCAATAAACTTGGAAACAAAATTGATGAACTTGTCACGTTATCCAGTCATGTGCTTGGAACAACCATAATCTAAGTACCAAAGAACAATTTCTACTATCTACACAAAAGGAACAAAGAAAATGGAAATATATACAAGATTCTGGATCCCCAACTTTTGATTGGGTTCCAAACTATTAGCAATCTTAGGTTACTCCTAGAAATCTAAACTTCTTGGATGGAGCTTCAGAATTTCATACAAGAGCAAAATTAGGCTTATTGAATGGATGACCATAGCAATTTATGTGAGCTTTTATTAGGGAGTTCTTAGCAATGGATTATCTCATTCTTGTGTTATCATTGGGTGCTACAGCTGGAATGCTTATGGTTTGGAGTCTAGTTACTATAGGCACAATAGCGGTAGGAGTGATTTTGGTAATGGGGCACATTGTTCCTTCCATACTAAATTTTCTTCCTGTTGGTACCCATCTATTTCCTACAGTGGTAAAGACCCTTCCAGTTGGTTTCCATTGAATCTTTTCTTTTTGTTTGACAGATTTAGCCTTTTTTCGTTTTTGCACATCATTAAGATATCTAACAACGCAAGCATCATGATTTGCAGAAAACAAACATTCATTACATGATAAGCAAACATTTGCAGAATTCTTTGACAGAGCAACATTCTTAACATTCACATTAAACATGATTGTTTTTTTATTGAACTAGACTTAAACTTCCTAAGTTGGTCTTCTACTTTATTCTTTTTGCTTCTACTGGATGGTCACCGGATCCTATCTTTCCTTGTATTGCTAACATGCTTTGATCCACTTCGGGTACACTGCCCGTTAAAGTGTTGTTTTGGTTAAGTCGGCAAAATATAAATTTAAAACTTGAATCACAAATCACATCCTTAAATACAACACATTATATGGTTACAGAGTGTGACATGTATGTAACACCCCCAAATAGGGTCGTAGTGGAATATAGGTATGAGAGTGTTACATCACAGATCAATAGCACAAGATATGAGAACGACCTCTATATGAGTCGTTTAAAAATGATACATTGGATTTATTAAACTTGTTTGTTACAAAAGCTCAAGGCTTAACATGTTCACTTGTAAATGTAAAGATTTTAAAACATAACAAATATCCTTAAAATGTAATGCTTCTAAATCTTTATGCAATGACATCCAAAATAACGACCACCAATGTATCCTTGTCTTGTACCTTATTGACCTGAGAAAACATGCTTTAAAAAGTCAACATAAAGTTGGTGAATTCACTGGTTTAAGTTATGTATAAAGTAGGGCTGCAAGATTTTCAAGTGTATGATAAGTAACGAATATAATATCACAAAAGTAATTACGAATTTCACTAAGCTCATGACATTGAAGCTACAACATGTATATGTATGCAAATTAATGCAAATAATGTGCCCGTGTAGATGTTCAACCCGTAACATCCTAATTGTTCCGACATGGTATACATTCGTCGTTTCAGTACCTCCGAAACTAATGAGCGCTACTCACCCGAACGGGGATGTCAATCCCAAATAGATATATTCATAACATTCGCGCTTACAATCTAGTAATTAAAAATTCATGATTCATGGACATAGTGAGTTATAGCTACTTAGGCAAGCTCGTAATTTAGTTTAAAATGTACTTGCGTCCAATTGTAAAACAATGAATGTTTCTCACCCCAAAGTTGTAAATCATTTTAATTGTATAAAAGCGGGGCTATGAACTCATCTTAAGTGAATGGTTTGATTATCTAAATCAAATAAGTAAATCGCCTCGGGAAATCCGAATGCAACCTAATTAATTATAGGTCGTATGAGTATCTGAATTTTAATAAAAATAACAATATCACACGTTATATAGTTTACACCACTAACCTAATAAGAATTTATGTTTAATTTAAAATGTTGAAATAATAATTAAATTGTACTTTGTTAAATAAAGGTATATGTATTTGTATCCGTAAAATAAAAATGTAATCCTTGTCCAACAATTGATTATTTGTTAATAATATATGATTTTATATTTTTATTGATTATATAATTAGTTTAATTGATTTTATAAAAATAGTGCACAAGTAATTAAAATAGTGCATAAGGCTTTATAAACCTCATATCTTTATTGTTTTAACTCTGTTGTATACGTTTCTTATGTCTATGGTATCGTATTAATAAACTCTATCAAAATATTATATTTATAATATTTTAGCTACTGATAAACAATAACTTTTACTGTTTCTGTAAATTTTATAAAACTACTTTTATAAAATTATTTGTTGTAAACTTGTAAACATCATAACTCATTCGTTTTAATTCCGTTTTTCGAGTTTCTTATATGCTTGGAATCCTCATGACATGTACTATGATTATAAAATATTCCCATGTTTTACCAGACCTGAAACAGTAAGGTTTTTATAAAATAACTTTTATAAAAACACTTTTATGTATTTAAATATCGTAAACTTGTAAATGTCATAACTTCTTCGTTATAGCTCGGTTTTTCGAGTTCTTTATATGCTTACTATCCTTATAATATGTACTATTTAAAAAAAATACTTCCACAATTTTATAAAACTCGAATTCTAATAGAAGGTTTAAAATAGTGGCCTTTTTATATAAAGTACATATATTTGTTTTTATAAATCTATTACTTGATTAATTTTGTACAAGTCCTTTACCATATTTTATACCATGTATCTTGTATATTTTGACTCCTCTAGATTGTGTCCATAATGATTGTCAAGATAAAAAGTCCTCACTTAATTTGTACATAACTTTATAATTAAAACTTCCAACAAATAGGTTTATAAATTATCCAATATTTACATAAGGTATATTCTTGTATTTTTAACATCCTTCATCATAAGTATACATATAAATTCGAACCATGATCATATTCGTTGTATTTCATAAATCATAAAAACAAACCTAGGTGGTGATTAACATAAATAACAAGTATATGAATCATGTAAATGAATAAACAGGAAGAATAAAGTTTAGGAAGACCTTAGGAGTGTGTAGAATGAACAAGGACACAAGATCAAACCCTAACTATCAAACCCAATTCGAACCCTAATAGAAACCCTAACTTTATTCTTGATTAACCCTTGCTAGAATAATTACCCAAGCTTCCAATACTCTTCCAACACCTTAGATGTAACTACCAAGAACACTAGTATGCTTGAACCTTTGCTAGGAATCAAACTATGGAAAACCCTAAATGGTGAAAGTTGGCCGTGAGTTAAAGTATGGAAATGGAGAGAGTTTTTTCTTGGTTACTTGCTAGTGTAAGTTGTGTGTGTTAAATGAACATATGACTTTCCTTAAGTAGTAGTAGTTTGTTATGAAACTACCTTAAACAAATCCATGTGCCAAGAGTAGTATTAGTACAAACTTGTAAGTGTTTGATTCGATAATTAATATATATATATATATATATATATATATATATATATATATATATATGTATATAATATAACTAAATAATAATACCAAATAGTAATAGTATAGAGAGTATCCTGTTTGATATAAAAATTGCTTGAGGACAAACAATATTTTATCTCCCGGATGTCGTATCCTGACGAGAGATGAATTTGAAATCCACGAAAGCGTTTTGTTTGATGCTTGAATATCGAATATTTTTTTTGTTTTTGGTTCTAAACTAAAAATTTAATTAAACTATTTAAAAACTAGATAGCGAATAGCGAGTAATTAAATGAAGAACGATATATTATAAAAGATATGCTTGCTAAGTCTATTGATTAGATCCTTAAGTGTGAATTAAACATACAATTAAGTCCTTATTGATGAACCAATATCTTTCTAACAAATTATCTTCTTACAACGTTGGCTTATATTGAAAACAACTCTTATTAAGATATCGATTACTAAATTATTACCTACTTATTCTTACGGCTTTTTCCCGCTCAAATAACCAAAACAATAATTTAAGTAATATAAAAATCACTAATCAATATTTTTTCCTCTTTATTAATCAAACTTAATTCTCTAAAAAATTTAACACTTAACAAGCATATATAAAAATATACTCACTACACATATTAATAAAACTAACACTAATCAACAAAGCAAACATTTTTAAACTAAATAATAAGCTACAATTACTAATAAGAGAAAAGGAAAAGAAAGAAAAAACCCGATTGAAGAAAATGGAGACGAATTTAAACCACCCGATCTTATAAACTTAATTAAACACTAAAGATTAAAACTTTATTAGTTTTTATGACTACTTAGTTAATAAAGCTACAAACTTTATATACTAAATAGCCTTAAAAACTAAAAAGCTTTAAACTTTAACAGTAAAATAAGCTTATAAGACCCATAAGCTCCTCGCCTAAGTGTTGAATAGATTTTATCAACATTAAAACAAAGAAGGATTAAGATGAACAAGATAATATTAAGCTACTAAGACAAAACAAGCTAAAAATATAAGATCTATTATTTTTAGATCTAATCCACCCGAAACCAAGGTGTTCAATCAAGTGAACAAGAGACGGGTATATTTAAGGATTAGATCTAAAAACAATAAGCTAGAAAAATAAGCAATCGAAAATAAGCTAAAATAAGCTCACTCGAAAAGCTCTAAATCAAAAACAATATAAAATAAGCTAGTCTAAATAAGCTATGGAAGTAGCTTATTAGAATATAAGCTTAAGAGATAGGATCCAAAAATAAGCTATAAGCATGAGCTTATTTGGAAATAAGCAAAAGAAGAGAGAGAGTAGAAGAATAAGCATAAAAAGAAAATAAGCATTAAGAAATAATAAGCATTAAATAAAAACCAACCATAAACATCTTCATTAATAAGCTCAAAATCTTGATTACAATAAGCTAAATAAGCTATAAAAGCTTTTACAATAAGCAAACTAATAAGCTAAAAGACATAAAAATAAGCCACACTACTCCTACACTATATTGAAAATAAACTAAATCTAACACCCAAAACTGCCATCTGCTGCGTCTGTTTTATAGCCATCAAATGGGAGGGGCATTTTCGTCATTTCATATTGCTAGCCAATGAGAGTTCAAGATCTGAGGGTAGTTCATTAATTTGGCTCGGAGGAGCGTGTAAACGAAATTTCATACGAAATTTCCTCCACCGCCAATAATTGGCATTAATAACACCTCGTATGCCAGCTGCACATTCTTAGATCCTTCAATCAGAGGCTGCCACGTCACCTTCTAGAAGATCCCAATGATTGGCTCGGATCCCTAGCTGCTACAGTACCTCGTAACCGCCACTGCCACACTGCCACCTCGTACCCGAAGCTACAGTACCTCGTACCTCGGATCCGTACCTGCCACCTGTCCAGACTTGCAATTTTAATGATTAGTTTGCCACGTGTCACCACCTGAGTGGTGCCACGTGGCGTAGGCACTGTTTCGTCACCGTCACCGGAGCCATCGCCGGACCATCGGTCAACGGTGGCAGCGACGGTCAACGGTGGCGAACCACCGTTGACCGGTGGTCAACCACTGCCGGACCACCGTCGGACCACCGGTCAACCACCGCCGGACCACCGGTCAACGGTTGTTGACCGCCAGTCAACTGCCGGGTCGGGTTGCCACGTGGACCAATGAGATGGTTCCACGTGGCCCAAAAGGGAAAATCCTCATCCTAGGCAAGCCTGGGGTTCGAACTCTCGACCTCTTGGTTGTGGATTTATAGTAAACCACAAGACCAACTGCACTAGGCAGTGGTCTTGTTATATGTTAGCCTCAATTTATTGAGTCAAACAAGGAAGCTCGGTCACTCTACGATGGAGCTTCGGTCTTTAATTAGTT
>BQNB010197478.1:0-11208 GCA_026074375.1 Tanacetum coccineum | reverse complement strand
GAAGTAATTTGTGCATTAAAACTTGTTCCTTATGCACTAAAATTTGTTCCTTAGACACTTGCCATTATCATCATCATGGAACTTTCTTAACACCTTTGGGAGATAAATCCTCATCAAGATACATCCCATTGTCATTTTTATTAAACACCCACGTACCTTCTACACCAACACACTATATTCATACCTATCCAACCAACAACACAGAACCCTAAACTTTTCAACCAAACCAATATCTACATTATCCATTTTTAAATCCTTAAACCTACCCTTCGACAACCACTAATCTGGCTTTTTTAAATACTTAACATAAACCGAATCAAACAAACCCCTTAACTCTATTACATGTACAAGTAACACTTTAGTTCTACTCACCGGAATCTACTGCTGCTCGCCGCTGCTCAACGGAGTCTACTGCTTCCACTACTCGCCGGAGTCTGCTATTGCTCGTCGGAATCTGCTGCTGCTCACCGAAGTCTGCTACTGCTCGCCGCTGCTCGCCGAAGTCTGCTGCTGCTCGCGGAGTCTGGTGATATTGAGTGAAAACACATGATTACATAGTAATAAGAAATCATTCTCTGTTCTGGGCTGCTGAAGTATTAATCCTAATTATCCTATGTAGTTTTTCTTTCGTTGGTGATGAAGATGTGTTATCTAATGAGTGGGACAACATATGCAAGTGTTGGTTTGAAAATAAATTTTGGGTAGGCATATTAAACATAATTGTATACATGTTTTGAAGGATTGTTTATATATGCAGTTTTACGCGCTACACCTAATATTTTCATTGTCGTAAAAGAAAAATGATTATATTTGATGGGTTTTCTATACCCTAACTAGATTAACATAAAAGCGGAAACAACAATTAATCTAGGAAAAGAAGGAAACTAAACCCTAAAGGATCTTAACCTAATAAATAAAAGCAACTTAAAAGAAATAAATAAATAAGAAAATACTAACCTTTAAGAAAATTGAATTTCTCACACACATACCACCTTGGTCGAACTTGGAGGCAAGTACTAAAACGAGAGTACCTCTAATAGCTCACACCCACGAACTAATGAGAAAAGGGATTCAAACTCCTAAGGTCTCGTTACACGAGTTGACTCTTACAAGGAGTAGGAATGAGAAAGAGAGAATGAGAAAATAAAGCCTTGACATGCCCCTCTATTTATATTGAGAGGAAAGGACTTGGAATAGCTCTTTGACGGGATGTGGGATTCCCCCAAAAAACCTACCATGGGTCCCTTATAGGTCTTCCCGGCCCGTTCAACTTAATACACCTTGCATTAGTTCATATTTCGCCCATGCTTCTTTATAATTAGCTTCTAATTAATTTACCAACTATTAATAAATTAATAAACCAATTAATTATACATATAATATCAATTCTAATTAATATTATCTCTCATTTATTATTTCTCTTAACGGTTCACTGAGAGCAACCAAAAAAGGACTCTACTTTTAACGATAGTCTTACCAATTAGTTAAGAACTTGGACACTAAATACAACAGTCTCATACTTGGACAAGTCGTTAACTATAATTGGTCTAAGTCTATCCTGATTAACTAAGCAGAGAGTGCCATCAAATGCAACTGCCAAACTCTAAATTATATCTTAGAGACAACCCTTAGACAAGTGATCAAATATTCCTTTGTTCTACTAATATCGTATCAACTTGAGACATGGATTTTAATCAATCTCTAGGTTCAATATTATATTTCCTAATTTCTAATTATTTGACTATATGAGACTACTATATTGAACACATCAATTTAGTCCCGTCTAGGCCTAGCACACTTAAGTCAACATCTAATCATCGAGGGGCCCATAGATATCGCTTTCCTATTTAGACAAAAGGAACAAATAAACTTTGAATACATAGAACTAGTTAACTCATCTTGTCATACCTAGCATATCCTTTATAACTGGCATTTACGCGCAGCGTTTGAATAAACTAAAGTATAACAGACTTGAAAAACTAGAAACACGATGTATCTTAATTTTAAGAATAGAGGATATTATCATCTTAGAATTACTCATGATATTAATCCATGAAGTAATCTCTCTAAGTACAGGTTTCTCCTATACTTAGTTCCCATTAAGTACTCATAAGTGTTGTAGCATTCTCTATGCTATGTCTAATCTTTATAGAAAATCTACTAACACTACATGACAGTCTTAAATCAATACTTACTTCCTTGTAGTATGAATGACTGAGGAGGTTTGAGTAAACTAAGTACTCAGGAAGTGGATTCTAAACATGCAAAATGAAATACAATGATAAACAATAGTAAATGGTAGCACACATGCAAATAAACAAATCTCCATTATTTAATCACCAAATCCATTACAATATCAATCATTGTTTATAATGTTTCAAATTTAAACTAACAACTAAAACTTTGTATTATCTTTCAATCCTATGCTCCTAGCATGTTCATCGTGTCTAGACTTAGCCAATGCTTTTGTGAATGGATCAACTGGATTATCCTCTGATCGTATGTGCTTCACAATTACGTGTCCTTCTTCTACTTTGCTTCAAACAAAATGGTATTTCTTTCAATATGCTTTGACTTTCCGTGATCCTTGGGTTCTTTAGTCAAGGCGACTGCACTCTCATTATCACAGAATATTTTAATGGGGTCTTGTATTGTTAGAACAACTCCAAGATCTCCAATGAAATTCTTCATCCAGATAGCTTCCTTTGAAGCCTCACAAGCTACAATATACTCGGACTCGCATATGGAGTCTCCCACTATATCTTGCTTTGAACTTTTTCATGTCACCGCTCCCCCATTCAGCAAGAATACCCAACCAGACTGTGAACGACTATCATCTTTATCTGTTTGCCAACTTGTATCATAATAACCAGTCACTCTGAGTTCTTCTTCTCTATTATAAACTAAGAACCTGTCTTTAGAATTTCTTAAATACTTAAGAATATTCTTTACAACTTTCCAATGACCTTCATCGGGATTCTGCTGATGTCGACTCACCATGCTCAAAGCAAAGGAGACATTAGGCCTTGTATACGTCATGGCATACATGATCGATCCTACAGCCAAAGCATATGGGACTCGACTCATTCTGTCCAGTTCTTCATTAGTTTTCGGACATAGATCCTTACTAATCTTTATGCCATGATGTAAGGGTAGATTCCCTTTCTTAGAATTCTCTGATTTGAATCTTTTCAAAATTTTATCTAAGTACGTGTCTTGACTAAGTCCTATAAGACGTTTTGACCTATCTCTGTAAATCTTTATACCAAGAATATATGCTGCATCTCCAAATCTTTCATAGTGAAACATTTCCCCAACCAGTCTTTTACACTTTGTAACATTGGGATATCGTTTCCTATGAGTAGTATATCATCTACATATAATACCGGGAAGACTACAATACTCCCACTGACTTTGACACATATACAGGACTCATCTTCGCTTCTAGAAAATCCAAACTGTGTGACTTTCTCATGGAAGCAGAGGTTCCAACTACGAGAAGCCTGTTTAAGTCTATAAATGGCCTTTTAAAGCTTGCACACTCTTTTAAGATACTTTGAATTTTCAAAACCTTTTGGTTGTGCCATAAACTCATCCTCTGTCAGTTTTCCGTTAAGGAAAGCGGTCTTGACATTCATCTTCCATATGTCATAATCATGAAATGCAGCTATGGCAAGCATTATCCTAATTGACTTTATTTTAGCTACTGGTGAGAAGGTTTCCTCATAATCAATCCCATGGGTTTGAGTATAACCCTTCGCTACCAACCTAGCTTTATAAGTGTGTACTTTCCCATCCATGTCTGTCTTCTTCATTAAGATCTACTTACATCCCACCGTCTTAAGACTGGGTATAGTGTCAACCAAATTCCAAACTTGGTTTTCATACATAGACTGAATCTCGCTTTTTATAGCTTCCTTCCACTTAGCAGCCTTTGGGCTTGCCATCGCTTCCTTGTAGTTAGCAGGCTCATCCAATTAACTTAGTGTACTATCACTAATCTTTTCCTCTTCAATATGGAAACCATAGTAGAACTAAGGAGGCTTGCTGACTCTACCACTTGATCAGCGAATAGGTAAGGATATATTATCAGGCTTAACAGGTGTTACCACCTCTTGTTGAGTGTCAGTGTTCACTATAGGTTCTTCATCGCCAGTCTCTTGAATTTCTTCAAGGTCTATCTTACTCCCACTGTCCTTTTTATATATTATTTATTTCTCAAGGAACACTCCTCTTCGAGCTACAAATACCACATTATCCTTGGGTTTGTAAAACAAATATCCAAATGACTCTTCTGGATAAACGACGAAAAGACACTTTTCAGATCTGGCTTCTAGTTTGTCCTGAGCTTCTCGTTTAAAGAAAACCTCACAACCGAGAAGGACGTTTTCCTTTCCGCATCTTAAAAGGTGTCTTCGAAACCTTCTTAGTGGGTACAAGATTTAGGATATGGGAGGTTGTCTCTAATGAATAACCCTAAAAGCTTATTGGAAGTTTTGCTTGACTCATCATAGATCGAACCATGTCTAACAGGGTTTTATTTCTCCTCTCATCATCTCTATTTAGTTGTGGTGTTCTAGGAGGAGTTAACTGTGAAACAATACCACAATTTTTAAGATGATCGAAAAATTTGATACTTAGGTCTTCTCTTCCCCTATCGGATCAGAGTACCTTTATCTTTTTGCCCAGTTGGTTCTCTACCTCGTTTTGATACATTTTGAATACTTCAAAGGTATCTGACTTATGTTTAATCAGATAAACATATCCATATCTACTGAAATCATCAGTAAACGTAACATAGTAGCGTTTTCCATCTTTTGTGGCAGATCGGAATGGTCCACACATATCTGTGTGTAATTAGTCGAATAATCCTTCACCTCTTTCACATGATCCTGTGAATGGTGATTTAGTTATCTTTCCCAATAAGCAAGACTCGCATACATCATCCGATTTAAAGTTGAATGATTCTAACACTCCATCCTTTTGGAGTTGGGCGATGCGTTTCTTGTTTATGTGCCCAAGACGGGAATGCCACAATTTTGATTTATCAAGATCATTAGACGAACCAACATTTAAAATCACATTGCCATTATGACTAATACATTCACCACTTTCATATATGCCTTTGCAAGGAGAAGCTTTAAACATAAAGCAACCATTTGAATAAACCAAAATATCGCCATTCTCATTATCAATGAAAATTTATAACCATCCTTAAACAAAGCATGAAATGAAATAATGTTTCTTGTCATTTCTAACGAATCACAACAATTATTTAAATCTATCCTAACTCTATACTTCAGCATGAGCTCGTACTTTCCAATCCTTGTCACAAGCGTAATTTTCCTGTTTCCCATGACTAAGTTGATCTCTCCATGCTTCAACCTCCTACTTTCCTTTAGACCCTGCAAAATAGTGCAACTGTGAGTACCACACCCTGTATCTAGGACCCATGAATCTGAAGTTTTAGTATTGTGCAGTTCGATCATAAACATACCTAAGTGAATACCCTTTTAGACCTTTCCGTATTTGAGGCCCTTTAGATATTTTGGGCAGCTACGCTTCCAATGCCCCTTTGTGTTGCAGTAGAAGCACACTACTTCCTTTGGACCGCTTGTAGGTACAATCTTAGATTTAGCCTTTCTCTTAGACCCACAATCGGACTTTCTTTTCTAGTTGGAATGAGAAGTCTTTCTTTTCTTTGTATTGTGACCAACAATCAACACAAGAGCAGCTGAAGTAGAGGGCACATCAATTTTCTTGATCCTTTGCTCAGCGGCTTGCAACAATCTATGGAGTTCCATTATTGAGGTCTCTTTCTTGTTCATTTGATATGAGAGCACAAACTAATTGTAAACAGTTGGCAGACCGGATAGGATTATGTTGATAGAAAGCTCAGCATCAAACACCATGTTTAGAGATTCCAATCTATCAAAGTACCCTTTCATCTCTAAGACGAAAGCACAAATAGAGGCTCCAGGTTTTGTTTTGCAAGTCATGATGGATTTAATAACATCAAGGCGTTGCTTGCTTGCCTTTGCCTAAAACATTTCTTTGAGCTGTTGGTTCATTTCATAAGCCTAAGTGTTCTCAAAAGTCTTTTGCAGTTCAGGGCTCATGGAAGATGCCATGATGCATGAAACTTTGTTTGTGTCACACCTCGCAAATTTTGATATTTTAAATTACTATTTTACCCTTTGACTTTTTGGTTCCGACTTGACTTTTGACTTTTTGACCTTTTACGGTCACATAAAAACGATTACCGCGTAATCGGTAATCTTTTGAAACGTATTTAAATTATAAATACTAATAATATTATAATATCTCATTTTCAAATTTACTTTTCTAACTTATTTGACTTGAAAACGAGAAGATATATTTTATTCTCAAATTGATTTATCAAAAACGACCCGCCAAAATGAATTATTAATTATGGGGTATACTAGCGTTTGACATAAAACGACATTCCGGACAACTTTTTAGTTTTGCCCGAGACTTGAAACCAAGCAGAAAATGACTGAAATAGCCTCGCAAAATTTTGAACGCAACTCGTACCGACCCAAAAATAATTAAATTTATATTTAATTATCACTTTTTATTTAATAAAAATATTTAATAAATTATTTAATTTTTATTCAAAAGCGGTTATTTTAAAACACGAATGTTCAAATTAAAGTTTTAAATTTTACGGACAAAGGTTACCCGTGAGACCAAATGGTACCAAATAAATAATAATGATTTTTAAATAAGTCTTATAAAAACATTTATAAAATAATAGTCAAGTAAATACTCATTTTTATCAGAAAAATTATTTGAAAAACAATGGCGCACGTTTCGCATTTTATTTCCTCCGTTAAGTACCCCAAACGAGTCCCGAACCATTACCTAACAAAAATTACATCTTTGGTCCCTCTGGTAATATTTATAATATCAACCCTAAACTATTATACACTTTTTATTTTATTTTAAAACTTTTCTTTTATATAAATATGACCCATTAGGGTTCATTCTCATAAAACCCTACACACACATGCACCCTCCCTCTCCACAAATTTTTCCGGCGCCGCTCCACCATTATCCGGCCAACCTCCGGCTGATTTTTGTCCAGCCGCCACCACATCCGAACGGCAGCCACCCTCCTCCACCGTGGCTACATCATCATCTCCACCACGAAACCCCCCTAACAGCCGCCATCAACACCACCACTCTCATCACCAACATCACCCCGTCACCATCTCACCACCATCTTCATCGCTGCTCCACCACGACCATCATAACACCACCCTCGACACCCTCACCAACATCATCATCACAGAACCACGATGGCTGCCGTCATCCCCATTGCCACAGCCGACACCACCACCCTCATCATTTTCATCCACATTGTACCACCTTCAACCGCCACAACCAACAGCAACACCACGACTAATTCACCAACTTTATGTGACTATTTTAATGCATTGTTTTTCGGGAGGTCATTAAGCACGAGGTGCAAAGGATACATTGTGGTTATATTTTTGAAGGTCATGCTTAAAGATTTTTGTCGCATTACATTTTTTAATTTCTGTTTATGGGCTGGAAATCTTTGTAATAATAACAAGGAATCTAGTAAAGCTTTTTAGGCTTTTGTAACAATAACTTATTAAATCAATGTATCAGTTTTAAACAGACTTTTGGGTCGTTCTTTTATTATCTTGTGTTATTGATTAAGATGTACTACCCTCGGACCCTTATTTCACTGCGACCCTATTTGGGGGTGTTACACTAAGGTATTCTCCTCCCGTATCAGATCAAGATACCTTTCTCTTTCTGCCCAGTTGGTTCTCTACCTCGTTTTGATACCTTTTGAATACTTTAAAGGTATCCAACTTATGTTTAATCAGATAAACATATTCCATTTCCTTTGGAAGTTACTGGTAAAGTAACGTAGTAGCGTTCTCTATCTTTGTGGCAGATCGGAAAGGGCCCACACATATCTGTGTGCACCAAGTTTAATAATCCTTCGCCTCTTTCACATGATCCTGTGAATGGTGATTTAGTCATCTTGCCCAATAAGAAAGACTCGCATACATCATCCGATTTGAAGTCGAATGATTCCAACACTCCATCCTTTTGGAGTTGGGTACGTACCCAAGACGAGAATGCCATAATTTTGATTTATCAAGCTCTTTAGACGAACCAACATTTAAAATCACATTGCCATTATGACTAATACATTCAACAGTTTTGATATATGCCTTTGCAAGGAGAAGCTTTAAACAAAAAACAACCATTTAAATAAACCAAAATATCTCCATGCTTCATTATCATATATGATAAATTTATAACCATCCTTAAACAAAGGATGAAATGAAATAATGTTTCTTGTCATTTCTGACAGCAATTATTTAAATCTATCCTAACTCTAGACTTCAGCATGAGCTCGTACTTTCCAATCCTTATCACATGCGTGATTTTCCTATTTCCCATGACTAAGTTGAGCTCTCCATGCTTCAACCTCCTACTTTCCTTTAGACCCTGCAAAATAGTGCAAATGTGAGTACCACACCCTGTATCCAGGACCCACGAATCCAAAGTTGTAGTATTGTAGAGTTCGATCATAAACATACATGCGTGACTACCTTTTTTGACCTTTTCGTCTTTGAGGTCCTTCAGATATTTTGGGCAGCTACGCTTCCGATGCCCCTTTGTGTTGTAGTAGAATCACACTGCTTCCTTTGGATTGCTTGTAGGTGCAATCTCAGATTCAGCCTTTCTCTTAGACCCACAATCAAACTTTCCTTTTGTGGCCTTTCCTTTTCAGTTGGAATAAGAAGTATTTCTTTTCTTTGCATTGTGACCAACCGTCAACACAGGAGCTGCTGAAGTAGAGGGCACATCAATTTTCTTGATCCCTTGCTCAGCGGTTTGCAACAAGCTATGGAGTTCTATTATTGATGTGTCTTTCCCGTTCATTTGATGCGAGATCACAAATTGATTGTAATCAGCTGGCAGACCAGATAGGATTATGTTGATAGAAAGCTCATCATCGAACACTATGTTTAGAGATTCCAATCTGTCAAAGTACCCTTTCATCCCTAAGACGAAAGCACAAATAGAGGCTCCAGGTTTCGGTTTGTTTTAAATCATATAAAACTTATTTATTTTTAAACAATGCAACGAGTTATGATTTCTAAAACGTCCATTAGTGGTCGTTCTCTTGTGTTCGGATTATGATGACGTCACGCCCTCGGACACGTATTCCGTCCAGGCCCCGTCTGGGGGTGTGACAGTTTGCATCATCATAGTGCTTTTGGTGAGCTTCAATCTCTTCTTAGGTTGAATCATCATCGATTGTGGGAATTTGCTCATCGAGAACATACTCTTTGTTCTTGTACCTTAGGGTGAACCTAAGGTTTCACATCCAGTCCATATAGTTAGGACCGGTGAGTATTTCCATCCCAAGAACTGAGAGTAATGAGAAGTTTGAGTTATGTACGGGATTGGGAACGAGAGGATTGCTACCATTTTTAGTAGACATCTATAAGATAAAACAAATTTAGTTAGCATGAATATACCTTAATTAATTACCCAATTTTAAATTAAGGCTAGGATCCATATTTTAGATTCGTTTATGAAGAGGGTTGCCGTAATCACATCACGAATTTATTTTAGGTAGGAAATGTCTTTGTCACTTTCATTCTCTATGAAATTCCTAGTTCGTTTGAGATTCATTGATTTTGATCAATGGCATGTTAATCTCGGATATGCTCATCTACTATTCATGATTGGGATGCCGAGGAACATGATTAAGATGGTGAATTTAACCATGCAAAAACCCGCGTGGTCCCCGGCTCGAGTCTGCTCGAGAATCGTGAGTCCCACATCACCTCTCACTTATGTTCTCTTATTAATGTGCACATTGCGCTTCATTAAATCCCATATTAGAGGATGTGTTGTTTTCATGGCTGTTCAGATACTATTTACATTTGTTTTTATAAACGGGAATTTTGTTTTAGTTCTTTTAAAATTATACTTTTAATCTTGACATATTTATCAAAAGTTTCGGTTAGTCTATTGGAACGTAAAAGGGGGAAAAATAGCATGGAGAAGTGGGTTCAGCCCGAAGCATTTTAAATACCAACTTCTTTAGGGAGCAAACGATATGCCTTCATACTCTTAATAGTTTATTCACTTTGGGTGAGCCGTTTTAACAATGATAACGATGTATTTAGATTAATGTAATATACATTATAGTAATTTATATATATAAGGTTTTATTAAACTTTTTAAAGTTTTGGGTTCTATTATTAAATTTTAAAATTTCAGGGGTAATACTATTTTAAACAATTCCAAAATATAAGGTTCTAAATGTAAAATTCATATTAACATTCAAATGATCACAAGGACAATTAAATTTATTCAATTATGTATAGTATCACATGTTAACAACCTACGATAGATTTTTAAGTGTATTAGAATGAAGCTATATGCTTGATTATATGATGGGTTTTTCTATACTAACTTGATAAACATTAAGCCGGAAACAACAATTAATTTAGGCAAAGAAGGAAACTAAACCTAAAGGATCTCAACCTAATAATTAAATCAACTTAAAAGAAATAAACAAATAAGAAAATACTAACCTTTGAGAAAATCAGATTTCTCACACACAGACCACCTTGGTCGAACTTAGAGGCAAGTGCTCAAATGAGAGTACCTCTAATAGCTCACACCCACGAACCAAAGAAAAAAGGGATTAAAACTGTGACATTTCGCGTTTTCAAGGTCAATATTAAATCCCGACTTAATTTCAATTTTTATTTTTAAATAAATATCGAGTTATGCCTTTTTGTTGATTTAGTAAAAATCGCCGTTTTAAATAATTCGCGAGCCGTGCTTATGATCGATATTCGTTTAAATATTCTAAGAAGTTAAAAATTTTATATTTTTCCTCGTTGGCTCGAAAGTTTTATCTTTATAATCCTCGTTGGTTCCCGCGTTTAGCCGAATCCTAGTTACAAATTTACATAAACACAAGTTTACTTCCTTTTAAAAACTTTACTTACACCAAAAATATTACAAAAAAAAATTATAAAATAGGCCCATGACCCCCATTGGATGCCACCCCTAAGGCCCAACCAAAGTCCACCAAAAACCTGTACCAACAAATTGTTATGATGGGTTTTTGCATGTTCCAGTTGTTTATAAGCCCCATATCATCACACA
>BQNB010197474.1:0-11209 GCA_026074375.1 Tanacetum coccineum | reverse complement strand
ATCTTCTTTACATATATTAAGTACATGTACATCAAGGGCTAATTAAAACATGTCCTTAAATGTTCCTAATAAGCATAATGCACCTTGTGTAATAACTACTTTGGATCTCTCCTTGCTCTTGGATACCCGTGACATACACACAAACCACCCAAGCAAATCTTACATAATCTTACATCACAAAACTCATTAATACATGTACTTAAACAAGCCTAAACTACCTTAAAAAAACCACCAAAACATGTACTTAAACTACTACTCTTAGCTAGCAAAGGGACATGGTTTTAGGAAGTGGTATGGAGATATTTCTCCTATAAATATGAAGACTTACAACTAAGAGTGTTTCCACACTCACACATTTAACAACACTCTAGCAAAAACCAACCTTGTTGCTCTATTTGTTTCGGGTCACCACAGCCGAGACACTATCCACACAAACACGACACCACACTAGCAATCATTAAGCTAGGGTTATATATTTAAGGGTTTGAATTCAAGAAAGGATTCGGGTTAAGCTAAGTTTGGAATATAAAATCGTGCATATACGATTTGGGTTGTCATTCTACACGTTCCAACTCGAAACCAAGACTCTAGGACCTTTATAAGTCGCGCACTAAACTTATACATGTTCATACCATATTTTATTTCGTTGGTTGCTAGTCATTTGGGTCACGTTAGTTTATAATTAACAAACTAACGTGAGCGTGTGCACGCATAGTGCAAAGCATGCATGTTATACGCATGTACATATGTATATTATACTTGTGTGGTGCTAAAAATGAGGTTAACATATATGAAAATGAGGCTTATTAAGACTAGGGCTTATAAGGTTTCATTAACAACGATTTACACGAAAACTACACGTGAACATTTCATATAAACTCGATGGCTTGGCTTGGGAACGTATATACTAACTAATTGAACGTGTGCATGCATAGTATAAAAACATAAAAGTGTGCTAGACGAACTCGTTTTGTTTTGCTAGAGGTCGAAGTCCCACTACGCACCACAGTGGACGTCTAAGTCCACTGTTAGGCCACGAAGCCCATGAATGGGACAAACAAGCTTATAGGTTGGCTTATGTATAACTTAAGGAGCTTAATAGTAGCTTAAGGTGCTTAACGAAACCCTAACTAAACCCTAAAACCACTAATAAGCCTAACGGTCCACTAACGGATCACGTTGGGCCAAACAATCCATTAATGGACGTTAATAGGCCTAACAGTCTGTAGGTTAAGGCCCACAGCTTATTAATAAGCTCACTTGAGCTTATTGAAGAGTTATAAGGCTTATTGAGCTCGTTTGGTTTAATAATACACGTAAGAGGCCTTATCAGTACACAAACGGGCTTAACAGCTTTCAGCGAGGCCCAACACGGGCCCAATAGCCACTAATAAGCTTAAACAACTTATTTGCGAGATTAAACAGCTTATTAAAACTTAATTAACTCAATTGTATCAAAAACTACTTGAAAAACTAGCTAAACACCTTATTGGACCTTAAGGACTAAATTCGAATTAGTTGTTAAGCCGAAAAGACCAATAAGCTCAAATAAGTTCACCCGAGCTTATTTTTTAGCATTAACAGTTTCAATAAGCTTAAATGAGCTTGATGAGAGCTTATGTGCTTTTAAAATCCTCATTGGACCTTTAATTTGCTTAATGGACCTTAACGGACCCAAAAGGCCCAATAAGCTAAAATAAGCTCATCCGAGCTTATTTATAAGCCACCACAACTTATGTAGCTTATTGGAACACAATGAAACCTTTTACCACTTTACAAAACTTAATTGGGCTTAAAATGTAATTTTTGTAAGTTAAGGGACTAAAAGTGTCAAAAATGGAAACTTAGGATAGAAACTGTCAAAATTGAATTTTATAAAGTCTAGGGACTGTTTTGCCTTTTTTGAAACATAGGGACTATTTTTGTAAATATGGAAAACCTAAGGGTAATGTATGAACAAAATTGATTTTTAATAAACACTTACGATGTCGGACTAGTCAGGGGATATACTTGAAGTATATAGTCGTACTCACTCCCAATAGCCATCAAGTAAAGACAAATACAATAAAAATGTGCACCACCACACAAGTGATAACAGTATATATATACTAGCAATTTATTGTAGTTTATGCATTAAGCCGTTAGCCTAAACTTATAGACTAAGACTGGCCGTATTTACTTAAGTATTTGACGGTGTAATTCATTTGCCATACTTGGATATATTTATCATTTACAGAGGATTACCTACTAAGGTGAGTTCATAGCCCCATGTTTTACAATTATTTAAATGATTTACATCTTTGGGGTGAGAACATGCTTTATTTTATAAATTAGACGCAAGTGTACATTTTATACTATGATTACGTGTTTGCCTAAGTAGCAATAACCCACGGAGCCCTTTATCATGAACTGTCAATTACTAGATTGTGAGCGCGAATGTTATAAATAGATCTATTTGAGATTGACATCCCCGTTTAGGTGAGTAACGTTCATTGTGCCGGGTTTTTTTTTTGAACGGCAATTAGAAATTTTATTAAAAAATGCTAGTAAGAAGCTAGCAAGAAAAAGACACACACAAATCTTATTTCTTTCTTTACAATTGAGTCGAGATTAGTCTCATGAGCTTAGGAAAACGTTAATTTACTTTTTATGATGTTTGAATTGTTGCTTAATTGTACACTTGGGAAATCTTGCGGTCATACTATTGATTTACATAAACCTATGAATTCACCAACTTTATGATGTTTTCTCAGGTCAATAAGGCACGAGGTGCCAAGATACATCGGGGGTCACTCTTTGGAGAGTCGGTACTAAAGATTTGGGGCGTATTATATTTTGAGAACATTTGTTATAAACCGAAATCTTTACTTATATTGTTCGAAACTATTTAAAGCTGATACTTATGTAATGAACAAATATTTGTTAATCAAATGTATCTTTTGAAGCGGAATCGTTTTAGTGGGTCGTTCTCCAATATCTTGTGCTTTTCTATGAAGAAATGCCTCGGATATTAAAAAATTTCGCTGATACCCAATTTGGGGGTGTTACAGATTGGTATCAGAGCTAAGGTTATAGAGAACCAGGTCAAAGTTATTTGTCTCGGGACTTTGAACCTTGTTCAACCACTGCATTTACAATAGGTTGCACCGAGACAAAAAAACCCACATACATTACTTGTCTGCAATCCAGCATATGCGCTTACATGACATACACTGTTTTAGCATTAGTGGTTACTAAGTGCTTGCATAATTGATATACGAGTATATAAATTATATTACGTATATTACTATAAGAGTCTTAAAATTTATACTTATATAAGTTATTTTTGTTTTTACAGCAGTCATGTCTTCTGCATCATCTACGGTTACCTACACTTTCGTCTACACCGACTCTGAGCCAGGAAGGGTATTTTGGGGAGCCGATGAGGAGATATCTGATGGAGGTTCTCCACGAGTCATCGTATTAGGATACGATGGACTCCCTATACAGCCGATAGCCCCACCATCACCGAATTACATAACTGACTCCGAGGAGCCACAGACACCACCAGTACCACGAGACGAGGATGAGCGGTGAGCCTATGTTCATACAGCCACATGATCCTGACTACGTGCCAGGGTATATAGTCTTCTGGGCACTGTATT
Organism: Tanacetum coccineum; assembly: GCA_026074375.1. Taxonomy (NCBI): domain Eukaryota; kingdom Viridiplantae; phylum Streptophyta; class Magnoliopsida; order Asterales; family Asteraceae; genus Tanacetum; species Tanacetum coccineum. The sequence goes on along the minus strand of BQNB010197474.1, from coordinate 7,565 downwards.
CAGGATAGGTGGCTGTAATGAACATAGGCTCACGCTCATCCTGTTCCCGTTGTACATGCGTAGGTCTGTGGCTCCTCGGAGTCAGTTATGTAATCCGGTGATGGTGGGGCTACCGGCTGTATAGGGAGTCCATCGTATCCCTAATACGATGACTCGTGGAGAACCTCCATCAGATATCTCCTCATCGGCTCCCCAAAATACCCTTCCTGGCTCAGAGTCGGTGTAGACGAAAGTGTAGGTAACCGTAGATGATGCAGAAGACATGACTGCTGTAAAAAAAAGAAAAAATAACTTATATAAGTATAAATTTTAAGACTCTTATAGTAATATACGTAATATAATTTATATACTCGTATATATCAATTATGCAAGCACTTAGTAACCACTAATGCTAAAACAGTGTATGTCATGTAAGCGCATATGCTGGATTGCAGACAAGTAATGTATGTGTGTCTCGTGCAAACCCTATTTGTAAATGCAGTGTTTGAAAATGGTTATAGTCCAGACAAAAACTTTTGACCTGGTTCTCTATAACCTTGGCTCTGATACCAATCTGTAACACCCCCAAATATGGGTAGCAGCGAAATGTTGAATATCCGAGGGCATTACTTCATAGAATAGCACAAGATATGAGAACGACCACTAAACGTGCCGTTTCAAAAAGATACATTGGATTAACAAAATATTTGTTCATTACATAAGATCATGGCTTTAAATTGTTCGACAATATAAGTAAAGATTTCGGTTTATAACAAATGTTCTCAAAATATAATACGCCCCAAATCTTTTAGTAGGACTCTCCTAAGATGTGGACCCGATGTATCTTTGGCACCTCGTGCCTTATTGACCTGAGAAAACATCATAAAGTTGGTGAATTCATAGGTTTATGTAAATCAATAGTAGGACCGCAAGATTTCCAAGTGTATAATTAAGCAACAGATGCAAACATCATAAAAAGTAATTATGTTTTCCTAAGCTCATGACACTGAAGCTCGACATGTATGAATGAAAATAAATTGCCAACATTGGCCCGTGAATGATGTTACTAACCTCGCACCATCCTAAAATCCGACATGGTATACGTTTGTTGTCCGGCAAACCAGCACAGTGAGCGCTACTCACCCAAACGGGGATTTGTCAATCCCAAATAGATCTATTTATAACATTCGCGCTCACAATCTAGTAATTGACAGTTCATGATAAGGGCTCAGTGGGTTATCGCTACTTAGGCAAACACGTAATCATAGTATAAAATGTACACTTGCGTCCAATTTGTAAAACAAAGCATGTTCTCACCCCAAAGATGTAAATCATTTAAATAATTGTAAAATATAGGGGCCATTGAATCACCTGAGTAGGTGGCTTGGTACCTCTGTAATTGATAAATTATAATCCAATTATGGCAACATGAAACACACTGTAATAATACCTAAGTAAATAAGGCTTAGACTTGTCTATTAAAGTTTAGGCTAACGACTTAATGCATAAACTACAATAAATTGTTAGTTTAATATTATATTTACTATAATATATATATATATATATTTTATATATATATATTTTATTTATATATATATATATATATAATATATTGTTATCATTGTGCTGGTGGTCGCCACTTGTTTATTGATTTGTCTTTTAATTGTTGGCTCTTGGGAGTATACAACTAAGGAGATATATAGTTAATAAATATACATTATTAACTGATAGTTTATACACCCCGATAAACTTTGGACTTTAAATACAATAATACTTTTATTATATTAAGTCCAGTCCGACACTTCAAGTATTTATAAAATCATTTAAGTTTTATAACATACTTTTAAGTTTCTAAGTTTTATCACTTTAGTCCTTTTATTTAAGTTTGGTTAAATTACACTTTTTAACCCCTAACTTTCCAAGTTGTCACTTTTAGTCCTTTAACTTTATAAATGTTATACTTTTAATATAAGTTATTTCAAAACAGTACCTTGTGTTTGAAATATGTCAAAAACAATCCTTAGACTCATAAAAATCAATATTTACAGTTTACACCTTTTAGTTTGCACTTTGACACTTTTAGTCCCTAAATTTGTAAAAATCACATTTTAAGCCTGTTTAAATTCTAAGAAGTGGCAACAAGTTTTATTAAGCTCCAATAAGCCATATAAGCTGTGGCAACTTATAAATAAGCTCAGATGTGCTTATTTAGGCTTATTATGCCTTGTTGGGCTCGTTAAAGCCCGTTAAGCAAAATTAATGGTCCAATTTAGATTTTCAAAGCACATAAGCTCTCATTAAGCTCATTTAAACTTAATGAAACTGTTGATGCTAAAAAATAAGCTCGGGTAAGCTTATTCGAGCTTATTGGGCTCGTTAGTCCAATAACCTTAACCCGAAAGGTTTTTAAAAGTCCATTAGGGTTTCATATATGATCCAACTTATTTTTCTTATCTCAATAAGCACTTATGGGTCTGTTTTTATTGCTCGGCTTATTTATAAGCCAATAAGCTCGTTAATGGGCTTTTGAGTCCAATAAGAACTCGATAAGGTTTATACATGATCCAACTAGTCCATTTTAGGTCCATTAGCATTTTCTAAGTCAATAGCTTATTAAACTGTATAAGGCTTACACCATAGTTGTTTAGCTTTATTATGGCTTATGGGCTCGCGTTTGGATACTGCAATGGGTCGTCAACCCCAATAAGGGTTCGGCTAGATTTTCTAAGGTATACTAAGGTCCATATGAGTTCAATAAGCACTTTAGGCTTCTTAATAAGCTCGTGGAGCTTATTAATAAGCCGTGGCCTAGTAGACGTGGCCTGTTTGGACAATTCAAATTTAACGAAACCAATTATAGCCCATTAAGCTCGCTAGTTAGTTTCTATGGTTTGAAACCTTACGATAAGCACTCGATAAGCAATTATTACTCGTGTTTTACTACATGAATTCGTCTTATTAAAACACTTAAGCCTTAGCTTGTTAGTAAATCACATCTCACAAGTTTTATTATGTTCTAGCACCACACAAGAGATTTTCTTGTATGTATACATGCATGAATACATATACACGTATAGATAATGCGTATAACAAGTATGTTTTGCCCTTTAGCATGTCTAAGCCCTCGTTAGTTTATTGTTTACATACTACGTGACCCATTGACTAGCAAACAAAGAATGAAAGTATGATATGATCACGTATAGGTTTGGCACGGAACTTACAAGGATCCTTGCGTCTTGATGTTGAGTTTGGACGTGTAGAATGATAACCCAAACGTGTCACACGATCGTATATCAAACCTAAGTTTCAAAGCTCACACAAATACCCAGCCTTGGCTCGTGATCCTTCTTATTACCTTGTATGAAAACCCTAGAGTTATTTGTAGGTTCGAATGAAATGGTCAGGGTGTTTGTTTGTGTTTTATGACCCGAGACAAGGGAAACAATATGTTTTGTTTGAGAGGGAGTGTTTATAAGTTTCAAGAAGAGTTTTATGTCAAGTGTGGATGGGTATTTATAGGCTTATGAGCTAGTTACATTTCCTTGTCCCTAATCCAAACCAAACTGTGCCCTAATTCGGTGGTATTGTGGTTTCTAGTTAATCTCCCATAGTTTTGATAATACCTTACTAGTACAACTCTTAATTACAAGATATATGTACAAGATTTGTTAAGATTTGAAATCTTATGGGTTGTGTGTGTGTTTCCTTAGCCGCGGGTATCAAGAGGGAAACAAAGAGAACAAAATGGTTATTAACCATTGAGTAATGAGCTAGTTAGGGACATGTTGTACATGTTTTAATTAAACATAGGTTGTACATGTACTTAAAGGATATTAGGAAAATTTCTAGGTGTATATATGTATGGGACAAATGGTTTTATGGGTTATACTTACCCATATTCGGCCAACATGAGTTAGTAACACAGGATTTGATTAAATTTTGTGTTTAAGGTTTAAAAGTGGTTATTGGTTTGAGTCTAGGTAAGTCTAGGTATTTTCGGGGTGTGTCTAAATGTATTTTATTGCGAAACGTAAGCCTTTTACGTGACCAATAAAAATAAAATACGCAGAGTCATTAATTATCTTCTTAAAAATTATATAACACTTGATTGATGTAAACCTTAATTTATTTGGTGACCGTTTACATTGAATGGTTATTTCTAGTCTACACGATTTAGCTTTAAAAGTTAAATTAAAAGTAAACGCGTATCGGACCAAAATAAATAGTAACTAATAGGGTTTTTGGCATTAAATAGTCGCGTACTTTCTTAAATGTGCCCATATGGTACGTGTACCAAAAAAATTGCCCATATGATACCTCAACTTTCAATTTCGTGCTAATATAGTCACAAACTTTTTTTTCCACCTGCTTGACCTGCAAACTGATTCCACTCTGCTTGGACTCGTGCAAACATGAATAGAAAGAGGTGGGTCTCGCCAGTCACAAAAGTTGTAGTTATTCTATTTTTCATCTAGATTTCTTACGTAAGTTCCTACCGATTTCTACATGTTTCTCCTTTATTTTTTACGTTTTGCAGTCCGATATATCTAACGGGTTTACCTGTCCCATATTTCCGTTTTCTGTATCGTAATTTTCTTACAGTTTATGCCGTTCGTGAAAGTTTGTTTTATTTTAAACGTTTTCGGTTGTTATTTTTAGAACGGTTTTTGTCCGTCTTCTTAACTGTTTTCGTCTATTTTTCTAAGTTTTCGTCTGTTTATTATTACATGTTTGTTTGTTTTTTTTACGTCCATCAAAAACTGTCTGATTTCTACGTGTATTTTCTATTGTTTGGTGTCCTTGTCTTTACAGTTTTTCGTACTGATTTCTTACATTGTTCGTACTGTTTTTTTAATGTTTTTGTCCGATTATCTTACCAGTTTCCTTTCATCCGTTTTTTTTACGTTTCGTGATCGTTTTTTACGGTCTTCTTTTTCTCCCGATTCTTACGTTTTCGTTTCGTTTTTTTATTGTTATTTACGGTTTTTCCGTAATCACGTTTTTATATTTTCGTCTATTTTTCTACGTCTTCGTCCGATTTCTTACGTTTTTGATCATTTTCTAACGTTTTTCTATGAATCCGTCTCTTTCTTCGTAAAAACGTAAAAAAGACGAAAATGGACGGAAACGTAAGAAAACAGACAAGAACACGAAAATGTAAAAAAACGGACGAAAACAAATAAAAAAAAAACGGTTCGAAAAACGTAAAAAACGAACGAAAACGTAAACAAAAAACGAGAACTAGAGCACAATAAAGTATAAAACTAGACTAAAATCGTAAGAAAACAGAAGAGAACACGAAAACGAACGAAAACGTAAAAAAAAAGGACAAAAACGCAAGAAATCGGACGAAAACGTAAGAAATTGGACGAAAACGTAAAAAAACAGACGAAAACGTAGGAAATCTGACGAAAACGTAAAAAAACGGGCGAAAACGTAAAAAAATGAACGAAAACGTAAAATATAAAAATAGACGAAAATGTAAGAAATCGGGCGAAAACGTAAAAAAAACGTAGCATTTTTTGTACACGTACCATATGAGTACATTTGAGAAAGTTAGAATTAACTATTAATGTGTGTTTAATACAAACATAATACTTATATTTATAAATAAAATGACACGGTAATTAAAAAAAAAAAATAAAAAAGTCAGCTTAAACAAATTTAGAATCCGTTAACCAGGTAGTAAACGTAAAAAAAGTGACCATATGGGCACGAAATTTGAAAGTTGAGGTATCCCCCAAATGGAGCAATTTTTTTAGTACACGACCATAATGGACACATTGAGAAAGTACGCGACTATATTAATGGCCAAAAAACCCTAACTAATAATCTAGGAGGTCTAAAATGATATAGAAATTGAGAAATTGTTACAGTTCTCCACCTGTTAAAAGAGCATAGATCCTCAAAGATTAAGACCTTGTAGTGGATGTAACATTCCTGTATTTTTCAGGTCATTTACGACGTTCATATATTTTACTAAAACTAATTATTTTTTTTTGCTACGCGTGTTACTTTAATTCTTATATATATTTATAAATCGCTGAAACTAAAAATCAACACTTGAGCGTAACCAGGACACAACACTGAATTAACTGAGCCTTGAGGACAAGGCTCTTCTAACCGGAGGAGACTGTAACATTCCGTATTTTCAGGTCATTTACGACGTCATCTATTTTAATAATTTTTTTTTCGTACGCATTTACTTTTAATTATAATAGTTAAGTTAAATCGCGTAAGCTATAAATTATCAATTAACGTAAACGGACACCAAACGAATTAAAGTTTTCGTCAAGCAAGCAATATATTATTTTTACGAAAGTAATAATCAACTTTTTATATTTTATTTTTATTGGTTGCGTAAAGTGATTACGTTTCGCAATAAAATACGTTTAGGCATACCCGGAACCACCAAAACTTTTCTACGCTTCAACAAATACCCACTTTTATACCCAATACATAAAAGTTACAAAAAATATATCATATATATCATACATATGCCGAAATTGTTGCAATTTATACAAAGATATATGAGAAAAATCTTGCAACTTGGTTTTGTACATCACTTGCTCATTAAAAACCTAGCTAGTATTGTTTCCTTGACCAAAGACCAAGAACAAGCTTCCTTAAGACCATGAACTTGTCCCATGACCAACTATTGCATACTTTTGACCAAGGACTTACCATATATACTAGTATACATGCAAGACAATTCATATCACAAAACACTTAGCTAAAAATCAACCAAAAACCCCTCTCCCTCCTCCCTTTTAGCCACGGCATGAAACACCCCATATAATAAAACCATACAAAATTTTATACAACCTAAACACACATACACACATCATTCCTAAGATATTCTAAGATGTTTCCAAGTATTGGTTAACCATTTTCAAGTATTAATCAAGAAAAGGAAGGTTAGGGTTTATTTGGAAAAGTTAGGGTTTCATATTGTGCAAGCTTGGGTTTAAAGGCTAAACAAGGGTTTAGCACCTATTTTTCATCATCATCATTCATCATAAGGTCTTCTATAAACCTTTATACTTTCATTTTATGAGTATATGTGTATATTATGTGCTATATAGTGAAATCACCATTTAGGATATGTTTAACATTTTAAAAGTGGATTTTCTTGTAAACATGATTTATGGATTTGTACACATGTTATATGGATGGTATATTGAGTTTACAAAATGGTTGTAAGACTTGTACACTCATGGTTTATATGTAAAAAGAGTTATGTATAAACTAGTGATATAAATGTTACTTATGAAAGTTAAGGGTTAAAAGTGTTAATATGGACTTGGTAAATTTGGACTTGGTAAATTTGGACATAAATGGACAATTATGGACTAATGGAATCTTATTATATGTAACATATATGACATATATGAAATATGAGACTTGTGGTAGATTACAAAAATGGAAAAGTATAAAAACAAAGTTATATATATACTTAGTAAAGTCAATCAAACATTCTGTCCAAAATGTGTATAAAAATATATTTATTTTAAATTTTTATAAGATAATACATCTCAAGACGATTCCGAAAAGGTAAGAAACTTGTCAAACGGATTAATAACGAA
>BQNB010197466.1:0-11209 GCA_026074375.1 Tanacetum coccineum | reverse complement strand
AATACGTTAAACTTTATAAAGTTTTGAAACATAAACCATCACACTAAGACTTGACATATTACCCCAAGTTGCGTGACGAAGTCGTTACTTTCACTTTATATACTTTTTCCATCAATCAGATTTCCCCTGTTAAGGTGAGTTCATAGCCTCGCATTTTAAATCTTCTAATGTTTTTACAAATCCGCGAGGGGGATAAATGCTATAAACCATGAATACGAGTATTTTTCCAACTGTATGCTATCCAGATATATTATTGCCTAAGTCCTTACTTTTGCCATTAAGACCCCACTATCATGAACCGTTAATTACTTTTCAGAGTAAGCGCAAATGTTGTGAATAGATCTATTTGGGACTGAACTCCCCGTTGGTATACCTATATTTTCTGGTAACCAAACACACTTCATTTGAATCACTATGCGGGTGTTTGGCAAAGGCACCCTGTTGGATTTTAGAAGTCTTTACAACTTACTGCTACTGGTTTAACATTGGTACTGCTAGTGAAGATTTAGTGCTGCTAAGAAAGATTGAAGAAAATAGACTACGTCTTTAGTATTGTTAGTGTATAGTTAGTACTGCCAGTAAATTGTTAGTACTGCTAGTATAGTTAGTGTTGTTAGTAGTAAGTTAGTGCTGCTAGCATATAATAGTTAGTGCTGTTAGGAGATATGCATGAGTTAAATTAGGAATAGATATGCATTATCTCCTTACGCGTTTTGTAAGCCCATTAGGATTTCCTTGGTGTATAAAAGGAACCCTGGGCATAGTTAATAGATATAGATCAATAGAGATCAATTAGCAATCAGATAGTTTATTCTTAGCCTGATCTATGGACAGTGGTTTTGAGAATTGGCAAGCTACAAGGGATAGGAGAATTTTCAGGTGTTGGCATCTGGTAAAGAATTCTCAAATCCGTTGATAGCTGATAGTTTGCTAAAAACTATATGGTTCTTAACTCACCATGCTTCACAGTAAAGAGTTGGTTAGTCCAAAGCAAACGGCTCTTGGTAAAGACTTCTCAAATCCGTTGATGGATGATAGTTTGCCCAAAACTATATGGTTATCAATTCACCTTGTTGTTTATATTGAAGAATTGGCTATTCCGAGGCAAACGATAACCGGTAAAGAATCATCAAATCCGTTTATGGCTGGTAGTTTGCCAAAAACTATACATTTCTGTGATTCACTTCAAAGTGATAAGGATAGTTTTAAACTTATTGAATTGATTATTCTTGTACCAATTTTCTTACCATGGTTCGAAGACTTTAAAAACCACTTATCTGATAATGAAGAAAGTTTGGGTGATGATGCATTCAAATAGGGGAGGATTGATATTGGTGATATTGATACTGATGCAGAGATTACATTAATTGATGAAACTCAGGGGAGGATAAATGATATTGTTGCTGATGAAGATATTACTCTGATTCCTAAATTAATCATAAAACAGCTTAAGATGTAAAGAAGTGGTTGGAAGCATCCTCCTGGAGATTAAGAAGCTTTTAATGAAGAAACTTAATGATTAATCCAGATGAATATCAAGTTTAGGGGAGGATTATTGGGAATTAAAAGTCTTCTTAATACTGTTAAATATTAATTCTACTAGTCAATGATAAAAGAGAAGTTTCAACTAGAGATTGAAGACATTAATGATGATTGAAGACTTTATGTTGATGAGAAGTTTAATTGAGGTAATTAATGTTGATTGAAGAGTTACAATTGATTGTGGAAAGTATTGAATTCAATTGATTAATGTTGACCACATAGTTAGAAACATATTAAATACTTAATTATGGTATTTAATATGGTTGACTAGATATGTGGAAAGTATTGAATTCAATTGATTAATGTTGACTACATAGTTAGAAACATATTGAATACTTAGTTATGGTATTCAATATGGTTGACTAGATATGTTAGGAAAATATTGTAAACCCTAATGGACTTCTTGGTGTATAAAAGAAGGTCCAGGGTGTAGAGTTAGACAATAGAATTACAATCCATACAAGTTTAGTGAGTCATATAGAAATCTGTAACCTAGGCAGATTCAAGTTATAATACAAAGTGTGAGTTTGATATAAGATCTCTTGTGTTTTCTTAATATTGTTCTTCTTAGCATTATTGATTAGTTTCCGCATAATCAATAGTGTTCAATCAGTGTTTCATTATTGTTGCTCTAGATTCATCTAAAGTAACAAACCCTTTGCAAGCTAAAGGTTCTAGATCTATTCAAAAAGGGATCCAACAAGTGGTATCAGAGCTTGTGTGGAAACTCTGAATAAGAAGAACTCCATTGTTTGAAGCAGATCTACAATCAAACATGTAAGATGGCCATCTCCTCTTCAAGCTCATCAAGTTCTTCTGATAATAAGGTACAAAACTGTTCTAAACAATGTCTTGAATCTTTTAAAACTCTTCAAAAGAACTTTGATAGTGAAAGAGAAAAACATAACAGAGCCAAACTAGAAATTCAGGGTTATGAGTTAGCCTTAGAGTCTCTAGAATCTAGGATACTTGGACATGAAAAGAATGAAATGGCTTGGGGTGAAAAATATGAGTTTCAAAACTATGATCTTAAGTGTAGAGAAATAAAAATTAACAACCTTAAAACAGAATTAGAAAAAGTTGTTAAGGAAAGAGATGAGTTGAAAGTTAAGATAGAAAAATGGGAAGAATCATCCAAGAGTCTTAATAAATTACTCAACAGTCAAATGAATGCTAATGATAAAAATGGTTTAGGATATGGCACACAAATGGATGAAATGAGTAACAAGTTTGAAACTGATAGTGAGATTAGTATGAGTATTTTTGAGGTCAGATCAAGTGATGAAGAGATCACATCAGCAAATGATAGGTTCTCTAAAGCAGATGGGTATCATGTTGTTCCCCCTCCTATAACAGGGAACTTCTTAACCCCAAGAGCTGACATATCATTTGCAGGTTTAGATGAATTTGCCATTAGGAAGAAAATCATTGAGTCAAAAACAACTGAGCTTAAAACTGACACTAGTAAATCTAAAACTAGTGAGACTGTAGGTAATACAAATGAAGTAAATATTGAAAAACCTAAGTCAGTCTATGAATCAGTTGTGTCTACACCAAACATTAATAGAGAAAAAGTCATCATTGAGGATTGGAACTCAGATGATGAGGATGATGTGTCTGAAGTTATTCCTGAAACTCAAACAGTTAAAACTCAAGTTGATAAAATTGGTCAAATTTCTAAGAAAGAAGGAATTGGATTTAAGAAAATAAAAGCTTGCTTTGTCTGTAAGAGCACTGACCATTTAATCAGAGATTGTGATTTCCATGAGAAAAGAATGGCTAAACAAGTTGAATTGAACAAACTAAAGGGTAAGGGTACTGGTCAAGGGGAGAAAAGACCAGTATGGAACAATGTGCAAAGATTAAATCACCAAAACAACTTTGTTCCAAAAGTTTAGACCCAAAAACTTAAAAAAAGATGTTAAAACTTCTAGGGTTAAAAATATGACTACTGCTGGGACAAGAGCAGTATTTAATACTGGCAAGGGTAAGATGGATAATGATCTTAAGAAGTCAAGGTGGGTATGGTGGCCTAAGGAAAATTACATGGATCATGAGTCCAAAGAAAAAGGATCTTTCATACTTAAGAAGTTTGAGTATGTTGACCCAAAAGGGATATCCAAGTCTATGGTGACTTGGGTCTCTAAGAGATACTGATTTCTCTTACTTTTTATGCAGGGCAATCCAGAGATCTGTTTACAGGATCATGCAGTAGTGGATAGTGGTTGTTCTAGCCATATGACTGGCAACAAAGCTTATCTTTCAGATTATGAAGATTACAATGGAGGCTTTGTGGCTTTTGGAAGTGATCTCAAAGGAGGTAAAATAACAAGTAAAGGTAAAATCAGAACTGCTAATTTAGACTTTGATGATGTCTATTTTGTAGATGAACTTAAGTTTAACCTTTTCTATGTCTCACAAATGTGTGAGAAGAAAAACAGTGTCCTCTTTACTGACACTAAATGCCTTATTCTGTCTCCTAGCTTTAAACTTCTTGATGAAAATCAAGTTGTACTTAGAGCTCCTAGACATAATGGTCTGTGTACAGTTTGGATTTAAAGAAACATTGTTTCCTTATGGGAGGTATAACTTGTTTATATGCAAATTGCAACAACAGATGAGTCTTAAACATGAAGATTGGTCATGTGAATTTCAAAAAATATAAACAACTTGTTATGGACACCTAGTTAGAGGCCTACCTTCCAAAGTTTTTATGAATGGCCACACTTATGTTGCCTGCAAGAAGGGTAAGCAACATAAGGCCTCCTGTAAGGCCAAGTTAGAAAGAACCATCAGAAAGCCCTTAAGAATACTTTCATACGGACTTATTTGGACTCTGTCTCAGTAGATAGGATTAATAAGAAAAAGTCAGTTTGGTTGTGATGATGATTTCAAACGATTTAGTTGGGTATTTTTCTTAGCTACTAGGATGAAACAAATGAGAATCCTTTATAAATTTATCACAGGCTTAGTAAAACAATTGAACCTAAGTTAAAATCATTTTATGTGATCCTGGGATAGAATTTCAGAACCATCGCTAGGATGAATTATGTGCTAAGAATGGGATAAAAAAGGGGTTAGTGTGGCTAGAACTAACAGCAAAAAGGTTTGCAGAAAGAAAAAATAGGACCCTATATGAGGCTGCTAGAACTATGCGTGGAGTCGGGAGGGGGTAGCATTATCCTTTTACCTATCCCATTTTGGGCAGAGGTAGTAAACACTGCTTGCTATGTACTAATAGGGTATTAGTGACCAAACCTCAAAATAAGACACCTTATGAACTATTAATTTGTTAAACCACTAATATTTGTTTTATACAGGACCGTTTGGGATGCCCTTGAACATTTTGAACACCTTAGATATCCCTTGGGCGAAATTTGATGGGAAATCAGATGAAGGATATTTGTTGGGATACTCTACTACTAGTAAGGCTTTTAGAGTATACAACAAAAGAACCAAAAGAGTAGAAGAGAACATGCACATTGATTTCCTTGAAGATCAACCAAATGTGGCAGGAAGTGGTCCTGATTGGATGTTTGATCTTGATTTTCTAACAAATACAATGAACTATATTCCTGTTAGTGTAGAAAATTAGGTTAATATGGATGCAAGTACACAAGAACATTATGTTGCAGGTTCATCAAAAAAAGATAAGGAACCTACTCATAAATATAAACTGCTTCCACTATACCCTCATATGACAAGGATTTCAGTAGAAGATGTTGTTCAAGCTGCACAAGATGTACAGGATTCAGAAGATGTTGCTGAACAAGAAGACCATACGTTGACAGAAGCTGAACAAGCCTTGAAAGATGATCTTGAGAGGATGATTGCTTAAGAAATTGTTGCTAAAGCTATAGATGATGCTACAAGACAAGCCTTTGAAGAAGAAAAGAAGAGGGCAGCTCAGGCTACCAGTATTAACAAACTTAATACTGGTAGGCCATCTGTTAGTACTTCCAATTCACCATTGGTTAGTACTGCTAACACACCATATGCTAGTGCTGTACGTACTCCCTGGTGCAAATACTGGTGGATCATCATTTGTCTATCTTGGAGGACAAATACCTATTGATGCATCTACTCTCCCCAATGCTGATTTACCTATTGATCCTAATATGCCTGACTTAGAAGATGATTCTAATGTATTTCCAAATGATGGCATATTCAGTGGAGCCTATGATGATGAAGATGTGGGTGCAGAGGCTGATTTCAACAATATGGATAACACCATTGATGTCAGTCCTATTTACACTACTCAGAGTTCATAGGATCACCCTAAAGGTTAAATTATGGAGATCCTAAATCAGCAGTTCAAACAAGAGGAAAGATCTAAAAGGCTTCTTCAGTACAACAAGCTTTGGTAAGCTACATCTATAATCAGAACAGAACAAATCATAAAGACCATCAGAACTGTCTGTTAGCATGTTTTCTCTCCCAAGAAGAACCCAAGATGATATCACAAGCCTTAGAGGATGAAAGCTGGGTTGAAGCAATGCAAGAGGAATTGCTAATTGTTCAAATTACAAAGGTCTGGATACTGTTGATTTGCCATTTGGATAAAGGCACAATTGGCACAAAGTGGGGTCTTCAGGTATAAGAGGGATGAGAGGAGTAATTGTTGTGATAAAAACAAAGCAGGCTTGTAGCACAAAGGGTTTAGTCAGGAGGAAGGTGTAGACTATGATGGAAGTTTTTGCCCTGTTTCCAGGATAGAGCGATCAGGTTGTTTTAGCTTTTGCATCATCATGGATTTCTGTCTACCAAATGGATGTTAAGAGTGCATTTCTTTATGGCACTATAGAGAGAAGGTATATGTTCATCAACCTCCAGGCTTTGTTGACCCTGCTCATCCAAACAAAGTTTATAAGGTAATCAAAGCTCTTTATGGTCTACATCAAGCTCCTAGAGCTTGGTATGAGACACTTTCTTCCTTCCTGCTAAAAAATGGTTTTAGGAGAGGTACAATAGACAAAACATTGTTTATCAAGAAGAACAAGAGTGACATTATGTTAGTCTAAGTGTATGTGGATGACATCATTTTTGGCTCTACAACGCAGTCTATGTGTACTGAGTTTGAAGATTGTATGCACAAAAGATTCCAGATGAGCTCCATAGGTGAGCTCACATTCTTTTTGGATTAAGGTGAAAACAACAACTTGATGGAATCTTTATTAGTCAAGACAAGTATGTAGCTAACATCCTTAAGAAGTTTGATTTTTGTTCCATCAAAACAGCTACTACTCCTATTGCGTCAAATAAGCCCCTGGTCAAAGATGAAGATGGTGTAGATGTAGATGTGCATGTCTACAGGTCTATGATTGGTTCCCTGATGTATTTGACTGCATCAAGGCCAGACATCATGTTTGTTGTCTGTGCCTGTGCTAGGTTTTAAGTCACTCCAAAAGCTTCACACTTAAATGCAGTAAAAAGGATTTTTAGGTACCTCAAACATCAACCCAAACTAGGGTTATGGTATCCTAGGGATTCTCCTTTTGAACTAGAAGCTTTCTCAGACAGTGATTATGGAGGCGCCAGCCTTGACAGGAAATCACAATCAGGTGGTTCGTCAATTTCTTGTAGAGAATGATATCTTTGCAATGCAAGAAGAGGCGATTGTGGCAAATTCTTACTGAGGCAGATTAGTTGCAGCTGCTAAATGTTGTGGGGCAGGGTAATATGATACAGGAATCAGATGATGGATTTGGATTTAATTTCATGAACACAAAATCTCATATTGACAATAGAGTATACGATTATGTTTAGCATGATCATGTCTATATCGAAGACCTAAGCACATTGAGATTCGACATCACTTCATAAGGATTGCCTTTGAGAAAAGATGATAGATAGTTACTCACTGATTCACACTGTGCTTAATGTTACAGACCTTCTCACCAAAGGATTTGATGTAATAAGATTTAATTTTTTGGTGGTTAACATTGGAATGATCAATCTATAGCTGCCTTAGTTCAGGGGAGGCAAGTCAGCAGATTACTTTGTTGTACAGTTTGTGAAATATTTTAGTTAGCAAATAGATTTTAGATGAGATGATGATTTGGGATTCATTCTATACCCAATCATTGTACAAACAAAACCTTATTAAACCTTATTTCTCCCATGGCTGATGTGAACCTATATTTTTATCTTTTCTTGTTAATTAGTTATTAGGTGCTTAAGGCTTGTTATTTTCATTCTCAACCGTTAATTTTCCAATAGTTAATTTTCCATACATATTTTAGTCAAAATGCTTAATTACGCGAGCATGTATCATATAAATTCCACAAGGTTCCATCTCAGAAGACATCAGTTGTGGTAGAGTATACATTGTAACCTGAAAAGAGAAACAAAAAGAAAGAAAATAAAATCCTTACAAGCGCACCTTGTGCCATATAGAACAAACTTCCACGCGCTGCAATGTGACACACGGCATGAGCACAAGAATGTGCATGCGCCGTGTGTGTCACCTAGAATAGTACCAAAAATAAAAACATAAAAATAAAGGATAGATAGGTATAAACCTTCCGGATTGTCTCCCGACCAACACTTTTGTTTATTTTTGAGTTTATAAGTTAGACTCTTTTCCATCTACACTTCTTTGGGGACAAGTACATCCTTGTCCATATCTCTTCAAATTCCTCTTTTAATCCACAACAAATTTTGATTACTTGCTGGCAATTCCTCTTGTTGCAACTTCCTCACATGAGTAAATGGTTTCATACCATTGATATAATACGTTTTAACCTCGTATGTGACTATGTTGATCATTGTAAGGTTGTGGGGAATTAATAGTCTTGAGCTTCTACGAACTGCTTCTCACGTACCATGGTTCATTATTTAGTGGTTTATAAGCATGTGTGGTTATGTCCCAGCAATAATTTCTAATTCTTTGAAACAAGCTACATGTTTTTACCCCTCTAGGCTCATATTCTTTTTATTAGTTTGTCAAATCTGTTTCTTATATCTTCTTCAACCTTCTCGTGATCCATTATCACTCGATCAAACATTACATCCTTGTATGCCTTGAATTTTTCCTTGTAGCGCATATTCATGAATTCTTGATATAGTATCTCTAGTTCTTCCCCATCCATTTTTTGGTAGTCACAAAATTGCAAATCTAGCCAATGGCCCAAATTCAGATCTTTGAATCTCATGATCCTTCCACCAACTTCAACCTTTATGTTTGGGATATAAAATTTTAACTAGCCAAACACATTCTCATAAAGATGAGAAAAGCTATCAAATACGTTTTCATCATTCTCAATGGTTCTATCCTTTCTATTGATTTTATTACAAATATCTTTCTGCTTCGATAATGCATTCCTAGTGTCTTGGTCTATATTTTTGGGATCTAAAAAATTCTCCTCAAGCCATATAGAAAATTCCAAATCAAAATTTACCTTTTTGGCAATTTGTAAGCGTCTAGCAATATATTCTTCGTCAGGATCATCACTTTTATTATAATATGCTGCTTCAGGTGGATCTGATGCATGGCATTCGTGTGAAGATGATTGCTCTGCATGATCTTGTTCATTCCATAACGCGTACGGGGTATCTTGATTATCGAATTCTTCGTTAGTATTTTCCTCGTACTCGCTAATTTCATTCCCGTTAACAACTTTTTCCAATAGTCTCTTAGTCCATCCATGGTTAAAGGATCTAATTCCTCATGTATCTTGAACTTGTCAGCTAACCATTGCGGAGGCATCTTTATTAACCAAGCAAAATATGCTCTCGAAACCTTAAAGAAATATGGAATGGATCTTTCTGACCCTGTCTATACACCAACGGTGGATCGATTGAATCTGGACGAGGATCTCTTGGGGATTCCAGTTGACCAAACTCGATTTAGAGGAATGGTTGGCTCCCTAATGTACCTTACTGCCAGTAGACCCGACCTTGTATTCGCTGTATGCATGTGTGCTAGATGTAGGTCCAAAGTCTTGGATCTGTTTAGCCTTTTGTAAGACAATAGCTAACTTGAATAAATCCAAATCAACTATATGAGAGACAATGACTATGAATACTATGTGCTAATGCGGAATCTTAACACAAGTACTAAGAAGAACATAATGTAAAACTTTGCTATTTGCTATTAATTTCTATTAGAATTCTATTTCAATCTCATACTAAACATTGTGCCGTAGGGTTCCTTTTATACACCAAGGAAACCCTAATGGGCTTTACAAACGTGTAAAAGGATAATGCATATCCTTTCCTAAGATATCTCTAAGATAACTATTATAACTATTCTGTTACATAAACAGACTTAACTAGACAAGGCCAATACTAACTATAGTACTGCCAGACTTAACTTAGTACTGGCAGACTTAACTATGTCTACCAGACTTAACTCTATAACTACCAGACTTAAGTCTGTTTACAATAATTCCTAACAATCCTCCCCTAACTTGAACTTCACTTGTGATCTTCAAGTTTCTTTGAGTGTCTTCATTATAAGCTTCTTGAGGATTTTGTAAGCATTATCTTTGGAATTATTCTTGAACTGCAACATGATGATTTTCCTGTATAAACAGGTTCTTGACTTCTATCAGCAACTCTTGAAATCATCACTAAGGATATTTGCAGCATCAAATCTTTTAAACAGCATGGCCAACACTTCACAACTACATGTATAATCTTTTCCGCAACAATTAGACAACAACATTGACTATATGTATATCAAATCATAAAGTTTCAGTCTATTCTCATCACTTCCAGGTGTGTTAACTCCTGTGAGAGGTGAATCATTGAAAATTTAATAGATTTGATGTCTCTTTACCAGTTAGCCATTAACTCTGGAGTAGCCAATGTTTGGTTTATAAACCATGGTACATTGATAACCATTTCAACTCTTAGTACATGAAACATGGTGAGTTGAAATACCATATGATTTTTAGCAAATCATCAGCTATCAACGGATTTGATTAAGCCTTTACCAAGTAACTGTTTGCTCTTGGGCTAGCTAATCCTTTGGTGGAATCATGGCATCACCCTGGTGGACTAGTAACCAGTTCAACTTTTTGAACATGAATCATTAGTGAGTTGAGTACCATCTAGTTTTTGGTAAACTGTCAACCATTAACGGATTTGAGAAGTCTTTACCAAATCCGTTTGCTTTGGACTAGCCAGTCCTTATGTCTATTAGACATGGTGGACTGATATCCATTTGTTGTGTTAGTGCATAGCACCTCCACCAACTATTATCTCTTCTCAACTCCATTTTACATAAACAACTCTCTATCTATATACTACAGCTCTAAAAATTCTTTCAAACATTTACAAATTTATTGCTGCTAAGCTTGTTTCTCAATTAACTTCAAGAGTTGATAGCAGACCTCATCTTTTCTATCTCCCAAAAGCTTCTTTTCAAGCATAGCTTTGTAAACTCTGGGTGGTAGTGGATACTTAACCTTAGTCAGCATATAGATGTGTGAAGCCTCCACTGTTAAACAATGAACACTGCGGCTATGAAAGTATCTCCAATTAAGTATATGTTGTTGATGTGGCAACTTCCAAATATCATCCTCTTCAGATGGCGGATCAAACATAGTCTTTAGATCCCCTCATAAAACCCTTTCATATTCTTCTTCAGGCCTGTTATCTCCATACTTTAACATCATCAGCCTATACAACTCCTTGAGATCATCTCTTGTTAAATCATTCA
>BQNB010197463.1:0-11209 GCA_026074375.1 Tanacetum coccineum | reverse complement strand
GGGGTTTGTTTGTCTTTCCCTACCGTATTCCGCACATCGGACTTGGGATGGCTAGGGGTAGGTTGTTCGTGGTTGCTCATAGTGAGTATTTTTGAGGAACGCAGTTATGTTTTGGTCCCACGGATGACGCCAACTTGTTGGTACAAAAAGCGTGTAGGGGTGAATATGAGTCTGGGTCACTTGATGGGCTAGGCCGGCAAGCGAGTTTTGATATAGTTCCTGTACTAATCCAAGTGAAAAAGGGGCGGTCTGCACAAACGAGAGTAAACCGTTAGCCTTATTGTAGGGCGGACCCCACAATTAAGCTCCGGCGTGAGAGTAAGTATACATGTTTGTCAGAGAAATGTCAGAGCATATGTGTAATAGTGATTAGACAGAATGTACCTCTTTTGGGGTGAGAAATGACTCTTATTTATAGGCAAGCCCAATACTAGGGTTTCCTAGTATTTCGCTTGTGACTGTTAGTGACCGGAGTGGGTCTCTTGTCGGGCAAGGGTCCACGTGTAATCGTGTCTGCGGTCGTGAGTATCCTTTCGCGGTCAGCGTTTGTCCGCGGAAATGCAACGGGTGCGGCTTTAAAGATACTCACGTGCGTCTTTGGCATATCCGGAGCGTGACCCCTGTCGGGCTTAGTGGTCCGACTATTTGTTGTATTGGGACTGAGCCCATATGCGTATATTATGAACTAATCCCAATGAGCTTAGTGTCCATATTATACGTCATCAATGTTAGTGCCACATTAACATCTCACATCGAACCTTACATGTTTGATACACTTTTACTAGTCGTATTGTTACATCCAAAAAAGAAAAGGAGTTGTGTTTGCCTTCTGCTTATATGATAATCCCCTAGATGCGTTATGGCTTCTTGATTTCCTACCTATTCTGGTTCTTGATTTCCCACGCTACTCGCACTCATAATAATAAGGGTAAATCGCATAAAAAGGTACCCATCTTAGGTTCAATGTTAATTAAAGGTACTTATCTTTTTTTTTCTCAATTTAAGGTATCGATTTTTTTTTGCAACGTTAGACGACAATTAACAGGTTTTTCGGTTACATTTCTAACGATCGTTATTTTATTATTGCATCGTTAGTCCTTTATATGATTTTGTTAAAAAAAATATTTTCTACTTATTTTTAAAAATTATACACGTTTTATACACACATTTTTTTACACGTTTTTATACACACATTTTTTACACGTTTTTATACATAGTTTTATATATATTTTTATACACACATTTTTATGCACGTTTTTATACACACATTTTTATACACGTTTTTATGCACACATTTCTATACACATTTTTCTACATGCTTTTATCCACGATTTTATACATGCATTTTTATACACGTTTTTACAGACACATTTTTATGCACTTTTTTTTAAAACGTGGATAAAATTGTGTGTAAAAACGTGTATAAAAATGTGTGTATAAAAACGTGTAAAAATGTGTGTATAAAACGTGTATAAGTTTTAAAAATAAGTAGAAAATACTTTTTTTAACAAAATAATATAAAGGACTAACGATGCAGTAATAAAATAACGATCGTTAAAAATATAACCGAAAAACCTGTTAAAATACTAACTTTGCAACAAAAAAAAATATCGATACCTTAAATTGAGAAAAAAGAAGATGGGTACCTTTAATTGACATTGAACCTAAGATGGATACCTTTTTATGCGATTTTCCAAAATAATAACCATCATGAGTAACATAGAAGGATCTTTTAATCCTGCTCCATATAATCTTATTTCTGGAAGAATAAAAGACTACTAAACAATATCAACCAATTAAGTTTGTATCAGACTTGAATTGAACAAATTATAAACCAACAAGAAATCAACCCAACATTAAAACGAAATTAGAAACACGGCTAGTTTAAAGTTCATTGATATATCAAGTGCAGAAATCGGACTTATTGCTTATCAGCGACCTACGCACCATGAAATATATGTAATATAACTAAATAAAGTTACAAAAACGTGAAGATGTAATCATCAATGTTGATATGAATTTTCCTTTTTTCCTCTTTCTTTTTGGTATCTCAACAACGTCGGTCAAGTGTTGCTCCATTAACAAGAATCTTTGTTTCGAACAAGGTATGACTTTTTTAGTTAGGTCTATTAATTACCACCAATGTAAGGTGTGCAACGGATACAATACGCCATTGACTATTGCAGTTAAGGAATTATGGGACCTTTTCAAGTGGCAACCTAAAAATATCTTACTATATATGTTTGAAACTATTCAATTAAATAATTTATTACGTAAAAACCAAATGATAAGAACAAACGTTTATTTAGTTTGGCCAATGAATAAAGTGTGGATCTTACTGGAGTGTCCCCTCTTGTTGGGCTCAGGGACAATGAATTTGTTGCAGGACAAACTGCGTTGAAAGCGAAATCGAGCAAAGTTGCTAAACACGAGAAAGCTTGTTTAGAGAATCAACACGTGTTTATCCTTTTTTCTTTTGATACATTTGGTTTCCTAGCACCGGAAGCAGAGGAGTTTTTAAATAGGGTTCAACGGGTTGTGCAAAGTAATTTTTCGACCCCTAAGACACAAAACTTTATTTTTAGTAGGATTAATTTTGCCATCCAAAAAAGGGTTGCGACGCAGCTTGTTGCTCGTTTGCCCGCCATCTTATTGTAAACGTTGTTTTGATATAAATCCTAAGTTTAATAAAAAAATAATAATAATAATAATGAATAAAACACTCTGCCGTCTTGAATATGTCGGAGAGGATAAGGCCATAGACTTATAGTTACATAGCTTCCTTGATTTTATTGATATCAACTATGTGTATTTTTCTACCTCCCTAGTGTTTACTTTATTGACGGAACAAAATACTCCATCTGTCCTAAAATTATAAAAGTAATTTAATATTTTTGAGTTTGACTACTAAATTCAAACTAAAACCACAACCAAACAACTTTTACTTATCATCTTTGAATTCAAACCCTCTTATATTCGTATACCAAATGGACCCTTACTATTAAATCTTATTAAAAAAACTATTAAAGAACCTGAAGTTGACATGTTAATAAACTTTTCATGTAACAGTCACTGTTGTGTATATAAATGAAAATTATGAGTAGGATATACGAAAATTATGAGTTTATTCTTAGAGCGGAGGGAGTGGTGGTGCCATCGCTTGGCGCCAAGCCTTGGCGCGAGAAAAGCCCACGGCGCACCACTCCGTGGCTCGCGTCAAGGGTTCTAGCGCTGTGGCTAAGAGCCCACGCCAAACTTATTATTTTTTTTTAAATGTATCCGTTTCTAGCCGTTGGGGGGAGCGGTTTTTCAAAAAAATACCCTCAAAACTCTAATTTTACCCCTTTAAAAATCATATAAATATCCCCTTATATTCATGACGTCACACACCATTTTCACTACAATCTTTCTAACACTCAATCTTCTCTTTTTTTTCATTCAAAATATGGATCAAAATAATCTAAAAAAACATTTCGACCCAACCGACACATATGATCATTTATATGCGATCTTTCAACCTCGACTATGATACGAATAATGCGGGATTAAAGTCGAACAACATTAATTGAGTTTGGTGTAGCAAAAGCCGAGGGATATCGAGTGCGGTCCAAAGAGGAAGAGACATACATAGTAATCGATAACGAGAATAGGCGGAACAGTAAAGGCCTAAACTCGACGACTATTTTGCGACGGATACGATTATGCACCTAAATATCGCTGGAGAAAAGTTTAGCGCGCGGTATCGTATGAAACTCTAACTTTTAAATAAAATACTCAACATATCTTAAGTAATGATGTGCAAACCCCTGCTGAGTACTTAGTAATTTAGATCACGGCTCGATGCTACCAGTTATCGTAATATTAATGGTTCTATTTAAAGTGCACATCCGCCATATAAAAAAAAACGCAAATGGCGTACGACACTTCCCAACTCTGATGCCTTTGATGAGTAAATTTGCAAATTGCTGAACGTACTTCGACAGGAGAATGCTTAGATCACTATAAACTAAGTGCATTCACGTTTTATATTATGATAAGTTTTTAAGAAGGCCAACTGCAACTGATATTCAAAAAACAATGAAATAGCACGAAGAACAACAAGGACTCCCGGAATGATCGGAGTAATCGGATGGTAAGCATTGTGATGGTCAAACTGCCCAACCAGTCGTTACAGAGCAGTTCAAAAGGAGTACTAATAATACCCAACTCTTATGTTAAGAAGCTGTTGCTGATAAAAATTATGATTTGACATGCATATTATGGGGTTCCTGGGGCGAAATAATGATTAAAGTGTTATATCGTTTCCAACATTTAGTTGATGCTGGAAATTGCTGATATAGTTCAGAGTGTCCTGTTTGTTGTAAAACTGGCAATTACATATAGGAAAGGTTAGCTATTTAGTGCCTACGAGTATTTATCCATCTGGTCTACGTTTGTCAAAACGTTTTTCTGTTGCCAGGGATGAAAAAACCTTGAAGTTAATGAAGTTCAAGAATCTGTAAGAAAAAGATATTGAAGCTAGCATGTGACGTTGTCGGAGTCTACAAGTGGACTTTGGGGTATTATAGACGACAACCCTCAAGCGTGCCATAGGCAAATCAATGACCCCAAAGATAGAACATAGTTTTTGTTAGGTATATTTTACATTGCAAGATATTAGCGAAGATGACGAGGATTTGAGAAGTTAAACTTAACAGAGATTGTGTTCGTGAATTCAGCACCGAACATTGTTAGAGACTGGGGTCAAAAGATTTGACATCAATACTTATTTGGTCTGATGTAGGCATAGGACATAAAGAACACGCGGATAGACAAACCACACACCAATCTTCGACAAGACCTTGGAGCATCTAGGTAAAAATGATGATGATTAGTTTGAGTGTTTTTATTTATGTATGTTTAATATTTTATGTAATGTTATTTCTATGTAATGTTTAAAGAATTAATGTATTTGTATTTTTTTAATAAGAAACTGTGTTTTTTAAGATCAACAAGAATCTTTAGTTTTAGTTATATAAATAAGTGTATTTTAAATAATAAGGAAATGAAAACATCATAATAATAATAAAATGTTATTGAAGTGCAACCATAATTTTGGGTGCTAAACAATGCCACTTGTAATTTCTGAAGCATAGACAATTTTTTGGTGCCTAAACTTTTTTTGACTGACGCTGCATCACATTTTTGAGTGTATGACACCAAAATGTTTGTGACACACACTACCCAGGCACGTTAGGATTTATAAGATGAAATGTTCAAAACACCAAAAAATATACAGCAAACTATAACGTAATTGGTTGTGCCGACGTCATTGCTCTCGATAGAGGTTACAGTAAAATCACTTTTACAAGTTTCAAATTCAAACCGTCTCAAAGTCGGCCAGTAGGTGCTTTGAGCTCAAATTTTTTTGTTTTTACCGAAGTGTTTTTTAAAACCCACACCGGGTTAGTTTAAACGAGCCTGAACGAAAAAATCACCGGTTCACCTGCACACGGTTCAACCGGTTGAAACCGCCGTGTACGAGACCGGATTATAAACATATTGAATATTACTTATTCTATATTATAAGTAGTGGTCTAATGTTTGCGTAATTTCCTAAATTTATATTTTTGATTATTATTTTCGTCAGTCATGGAACCCGATGAAAACAATTAAAGACTCTACGATAACTATATATTAAGTTTTTTATTTTCTATTATAATAAATCAAATATATCAACAACAAGTTAAAAAAATCTAAGTTTATAACACTCTATATTGAAAACTTAGTTGTGTATTATAAGTTCTAGTTTATAACTTTAAAATTTACTCATTTAAAAGATTTTAACTAACAATAGTCCTCATCACTTTAATTTATCCATTAAAATTAGAAAAATCCTTGAGAAAAAAAGATTTTGTGGTATATTTTTTTGATAAAAAGTCATGACCCGGCCGGGTTTATCAAACCGGGTCAACCCGGGTCAACAAAAAACCGACGGTTCAATCCGGTTCTCAAACAAGCAAAAACCCGGTCTCATCCGGACCGGTCTCCGAGCCGGTTCAACCGGTTGAACCGGCCGGGTCAACCCGGTTTTTAAAACATTGGTTTTTACATTCCATGAGTTCATGGTGTAGGTATTTGTGTCTATTGTGTTTTCTTCAGGGAAGATCATCACCTTCAATTCATTAATCTTTGTTCCAGCCATCAAGTTCAAGTCAAGACATCGACAAGCATATGTGTCTTTTATTGAGGATGAAGATCCAAGATCTATATAATGAGTTGTTTGATAATTTATTTTAGTGTTCTAGTTTCGAGTAGTTCAATATCAGTTTGTCAATAACGTTAGGCTTAAAAAGGTGGTTATTTTTAATCGGTTCGTATTTTGCAAACCTTCGATGGTACTTTCAACATCAATTTTTTTAAAGAAAGTTAAGCAAAGCCTATTCATTTTTTCTATATTTTAATACCCAGCAAGAAATCAATTTTATGCCGTGTTCATTTTAAAATTTTGGGGGTAATCATTAAAAAAATCATACATATCTTGTCGCAGTTCAACTCATATGATGAATGGACTCTTTGCGGTTTACTTCTATAATTTTAGGCGATTTCTTGAAGGCCGTTATTATGTTATGTGGTTGTGGAAAATTATATGATGTTTATGCCAATTAACTCATTTTTGAAGGCAAGACTTACTCGAATTCGTTTATTTTTGACTATGTGGTGTCTAGATTTTTCATTGGTGTAATTTTAGTTATTAGAGCCGCGTCAGTGGAACGAATTGGCTTTTAAAATCCCTTTCTTGATTAACTTTGTTACTTAGGCTCCTTTGTGAGGGCTAGTTCATTCTTTTAATAAATCTGCCGTTCCCAAAAAAAAAAAAAAAGATCCTCTTAAAGTAAATGTAAGGTTTTTCTCACTAAACACAAAATTGAGCCTGGAGGGGAACCGGTTTACTTTATTTCTGTGAGAGAACTTTATCGGTAAAGTTCACATAAACTTTAAAAGATCTCTATCCTTTTTATAAATATCAAATAAAAAAATACTTATGTTTACATTAATGTTTATTTTTTTGTCTTTTTAGATATTTTATAACATTTGTGCTCTTAAAAATTTTAAAACTCCTAAAAGGGGCAAAAATGCCACAAAATATCATAAAAAGACAAAAAAATAAACATTAATGTAAACTTTTTTATTCGATAAATATAAAAAGATTTTGTGACAAATATAATAATTTTTTATATAATTAGTCCAAAATTTTATTGTACTACTAAGTATTGCTAAATAAAGCAAGTATCAAACAAGAAACTTAAAATAAGAAATAACTATAATCATATATTTAAGATGTATCAATTTAAACTAAATGCATATTTATTTATTAAGTGCATTGTCTATCATTTCAAAAGTAATTTTGAGCTGAAAACAATACAAAGTAAAACTAAAAGAAAAATAATTGTTGTGCCTAACAATCATGCAAATAAATGTACTTAATAATCTGATTGGTTGATTTAAAAAAATGATTGGTGAAAATTTGAAGAGAGAAAATGCATAATACAAATATACAAGTAATTTATGCATTAAATATGTATTTAGACATGTGTGGTAGGTCTAAATAGCACTTTACAATTGACATGTAAAAGAAAAAAAAAACCCACATGATAAACATAAAAAATATTGGTGAAAATAAAATTTGGTCAATATGTACTGATCGATCAATTTTCTATTTTTCTCCATTGACCACGGATAAGATTCGAGCTATTCTTATCTTATAACTATAACAAGCAAAGATATTCGCGCGTTGCTGCGGACGTTAATTTTTCGCACGTTGTTGCAAGGCGTTATATTTATTTATTTATTTTTTAAATTTTTTTTCGCGCGTTTTTTTTATGTTTAATAGTGTAAGTTTATTTTTTCCTGCACGTTACTGCGGGTGCGCCTCCCCCACCACCAGATCCCCTTCGTACATTGTATTAATTTTTCTTCGCGTCGTTGTTGCGTAGTCATTTAATTCATTTTTTTTTTCCTTTAATTTTGTGTGAGTTTATTTTGTCGGTCTCATATTTAATAGTGCGGGTTTACTTTTTCCAGTATTCGTGTTTGTAGTTTTTTTTTTTTGGTCTACGCCGTTGTTGCGGTGGCTGTTTTAAAATTTTATTTTTTTATTATTTTTTATTTTTTTGCGTACTTTATTTTTTTTGGTCTCATGGTTGTAAAATGACACTGTTTAAGTCAATTCGGAAATGTTACCGCGGGTATTTTTTTTTATTGAATGCGTCGGTACTTTTGTAACATTTTTCCTCCCTATTTTGTGCCAACAATTTTTAAAAAAAAAAAAAAAACTAATTGGGCCGGCCCAAATTTTTGGGCTAAATTTTTTGGCCCAACACTGTAGCTACGATGCTTAAAATGAATAGTAAGTCAACCCTTCTCAAATGATTTATTTTATTATTTTTTATTTTTTTGCGAATTTATTTTTTTGGTCTCATGGTGTAAAATGACACTGTTTAAGTAAATTCGGAAATGTTACCGCGGATATTTTTTTATCTGAATGCGTCGGTACTTTTGTAACATTTTTTTCCTCCTTATTTTGTGCCAACAAATTTAAAAAAAAAAAAAAAAAAAAAACTAATTGGGCCGGCCCAAATTTTTGGGCTAAATTTTCTGGCCCAACACTGTAACACTGTAACTACAGTGCTTCGATGAACAGTAAGTCAACCCTTCTCTATTGATTATATATATAATTATATATTCAAAGAACCGACGCTTTCTCATCCATTGACTCTAAGTAAATTGCGAGCTCGTCTTATACTAGTACTTAATTTATATAATTTACATGAATAAACAATTAGTGAAGGTAAAATTCTAGAAGAAATATACGCAGTAACTTTTTTTTCTCTCTCCTCTAACTAACTTCCTTTAATTTTCCGCCATTAAAAAAGCTTAAAAATCCCTATTATCTTAGCATTTTTTGGTTCAATTTCGATTTTAGTTAGTGTTTTGGAATCAGCTTTCGATTCCGCACAAATTGAGGTTGTTTTTACTGATTTTGAGCCTATAAACCAAAATCCATCATTTTTCAATTTTGGCGCCAAAATTGGAATTTGAATTTTTTTGCTCAAATCATCGAATTGAGGACTAATTAGGCTTCATACATAGTAATATTCGAGTATTTGATCAATGGATTGTGATTTTATGATCAATTGAAGTTTTCCCCAATTTTGTTTGGAACCTAAGTATGAGGTCTAAGAGAACTATTAAGCCTACTAATTTTTTTAACAATTCAGTTACTAATTCTAGTAGGAATTCAAATAAACAGAAAAATGCTTCAAAAAACAGTAAGCCTAAAAATAATAATGTGAATGAAAGAGTAGAGTATGATGAAGATTCAAGAATAGTGAATAAGGAACAGTGTATTGATGATAATATGGGGAGGGGGAGTTAATGGAAACTATGAGGTGAATGAGACTCAGGTTGAAAGCAAGGAAAATGATATTGAGTCACATGGTGAGAATGAAAGTGTTAATGGAGGTGTTGATGAAAATTTGGATGTGGGCAGAAATGAGAATGAAGAAGGGATTAATG
The DNA here is from genome assembly GCA_026074375.1 of Tanacetum coccineum. NCBI lineage: Eukaryota > Viridiplantae > Streptophyta > Magnoliopsida > Asterales > Asteraceae > Tanacetum > Tanacetum coccineum. The sequence goes on along the minus strand of BQNB010197463.1, from coordinate 1,651 downwards.
ACAATGGAAAGGTAAATGCTGGGAGCAATACTGATTCAATTGGAAAGGATAATGATACAAGTAAGAATGCAATGGAAATTGAGGATAAGAATGAGGAGAGGAGTATGGAGGAAGATGAAGTGACTGAACAAGTAGGTAGCAAAACGGATATGAATTGTGTGCATATGAGTCACGTTGAGGGTAATCTTAAGGGAAAAAATGGGGACCAGGAGAATAATGGTGGTGCAAGTGATGATTCTACTCCTATGGATACTGCTAAGCCTAAGTCTGTGGGTATGAACAATAACTCTTCTTATCATACTAATCATGTTAATATGGATAGTTATGCAAAAGCTGTTGGTAGTAGTAATAGTGATTTGGATAAGCATCTATTTTTTCTTCCTACTGGTATAAATGATAATGGTAAGGAGGCAGTGATATTTGAGGAGGATCTGGTGAGTGAGGGTTGTAAGAAGTGGTAAATGACTGTTTGTGGGTACTTTATGGGATGTAGTTTATCCCCTGCTGAAATAAGGTACAACATTAGAATAATGTGGAGTAAGTATGGGTTGATGGAAATTCAAGTTGATAATAATGAAATGTGCTTTTTCAAATTTAAAAATCTTGAAGGCATGAATTATGTCATTAACCAAAGTCCATGGATGGTAAAAGGTAAACCTCTTATTGTGCAAAAATGGGATCCTAGTGTGAATATTGAAAAAGTGGATCCTTGTAAAATCCCTATCTGGTCTAGACTTGTTAATGTCCTTTTGGAAGCGTGGACTCCTAGAGGAATAAGTACTCTAGCCAGTAGGTTGGGGAGGCCCATTATGATGGACTCCATAACTGCTATATATGTGTCATAAGGGTACTGGAAGAACATGCTATGCTAGAGTTCTAGTGGAATGGAAGCAAACAAGGGTTTACCAGACAAAATTGAAGTGGTGTACAAAGATATTATGAACAAGACTACTATGACAAAGTTTGTAAGGGTGGAATATGACTGGAAACCTGTGATATGCAATACTTGTGGGGTGTTTGGACATAGAGATAGTGTTTGCAGAAAAAGGAAGGTCAATACAGAGGAAAATGGAATTGAAAAGGAAAAAGGGGCTAATGCTAATAATGGAAAGGGAGTGGATATGGAGTGTTGGGATTAAAAGCCTTTTTAATGCTGCTAATATTATTGCTGCTCATATCAGAGTTAATGCTGCTCAGTTGTGTTAGTACTGCTCAAGAACTTCAAAGAAAAAAAATGCCAAGTGTTTACTACTGCTAGTACACAGTTAGTACTGCTAGTGTAAAGTTACTACTGCTAGTGCATATTAGTGCTGCTCAAAGACTTAGAAGAAAAACTGCTAAGTAGTTACTACAGCTAATACAAAAGTTACTACTGTTAGTACAAAGTTAATGCTGCTAGTGAAGAAGTTAGTACTGCTGAGTTAATTAGTACTACTTATGTGATTTATATGAGTTATTTGTGTAAAATATATGTATAACTTATTTGTTTAAAAGATTTGATATTCTTAAGAAAGTATTGTAAGCCGTGTAGGACTCCTTGGTGTATAAAAGGAGGTCCTAGGGCATAGAGATTGATATATACACACACGAGTCATTCATAGAATTATCATAGCTTCAAGGTCTTTGTAACCCTAATACTTTGAGAGTATTC
>BQNB010197461.1:0-11210 GCA_026074375.1 Tanacetum coccineum | reverse complement strand
ATATCATTTGTATTATATGTATATAATATAACTCAGAAAAACCAAAAATATTTTCTTTTTATATAAATTTTTCAAAAATAAAATACAAAATTAAAAAATGAGAAAAATTCAAAAAGAAGTTTTCAAATGGCATGTCTTATGAAAATCGATAACATTTACGGTCTTAAAAATTTCATTCAACAATGATACGAGTCTGTAAATGAAGTTCGAGCAGAAGTTTCTACAGTTTTCAAAACATGTCATATGGCTTGCTATTATTTCAGATAGTAACCCGCTTTTCACCTTGAGAAAAATATGTCGTCTAAAAGACAGTTGTTCCTAACAACGAGAATTTATTCTCGGGCATGATCTACTTTATGACCATGCAAAGGATTGTGTTTACTTTGCAACACAACCCGTGCTTCCTATATTACCATAAGTGTACGTGTTAGTGCGCTTATGTGTCAAAATAAGAGAAATCTTATTTTGTCTTCATAATGAATTAGTGTTTTCAGTAATCACAAAAAGATTTTCAAAGACAATTCGACCACTCAAACAATGACAATAGCTCTTTTAATAGAAAACGGGTCATCATTTGAGGGGGAGAATGTGTCATCCAATAATCTTTTAAAACGGTCTTTCAAAATAAGTCATGGAATAAACAAACAAAGTTTTGGATAATGACGGATAACAATTTTAAGGGGAGTTAATTTATATTAACTATAAGAGATTTAGATGTCATTTGTTTAACTCTTTATGAACTTATTTGCAATTTGAGACTTAGTGAATTCAGGCCTTAAACTACATTCGATCAATATTGCCAACATCTCATAGTTTGTAAAAGACTTAGGAATGCTTGGAAATACTTTCATAGTTTTAAAAGCCTTGAAGTTGATTCTCACAGAATAGATTTAAGCTTATTAATTCTTCAACAAGATCTCACGTCTATGTGCGTACAAGGTTTTGCTGTTTCTAAGGTATCAAAAATATCAAGTGGGAAGGAGTAGATGTATACTTGATAGTGTCTTTGGCATTCTTTTAAGGTTAGCTTCTTTTGTCTCTTAAGGTTAGCTTCTTTTGATTTTAGGCCTTTTTGAATCTTTGGGTGCACTATTTCAATCACATGATGGAAGAGACGTCTCGTCATTAGTCAGTATGCATCATTTGAGTCCCCAGGAGGAAGTGTTGGGAGTATAATTATTTAAAACGTGAGAAGAATTCTATCTGATTCAATTAATGTTTTACCCAACCGGTCAATCTCTAAGCTTAATTTTAAAAAGGAGTAAAAATATTTGATAAAAGAGGTACACATAGGTTTGATAAGTATGATGATTCCTTAAGATTAGTCGGTATTCTGCAGAAAGAAATGAGTACATTTGGGACTTAGTTGACTTAGGTGTTTTCATTTCGACTACTTAAGAGGGTAATTATTATGACCATCGAGACTTAGTGACTTTTGGGGTTGTTTCATTTATATACATCACTATCTGAAAGGAGGGAAAATGCGCTCATTCGGGACTTCATTGACTCTTTAGTGTTGCGGTAATCAATTCTTTTTTTGAATATGGGTTATTGTGTACTTCGGTTTAACTGGACTTTATACATCAAGACTTGCTTGATTTGATGCGGCCTATGCAAGTATAGTTCTGAATCTTATCAAGAAAGGGATATATTACTGGTTTATGGGGAAAGCTTAGAAAATCAACACCGAATCACCAACCACACACGCTCAAGTTACATATGTATCTGAATCTGTTTATACACAGAAGTTTGGTAGCAAAGACTTTTGTAACTTGAAACGAAAGATTAAAGCAATGTCCGAAGGAAGGTGCTCTGGACAAAGAAATATTCAGATTGACAACTTCTTTGACAGAAAGAAGGTTAATGAGGGGAGCTTAGAAAAGTTGTTGTTTGGTGGTTGTGACTTTGTACGAAGGAGGACTACTGCTAATACAAAAGAACATTGATTCTATCATATGATGTTCTTATCATTCAGGTCAAACCTCATACATAATAATCTTGTGAAAATATATATGTAGTATAGACTTATGGTGATAATAAGGAGTGCTCGAGTATAAAATTTTTAAGAATTTCTTAGTAAATTCAAAAAAATTCAAATTAATGTACTCAACACTGTCTTAGATACCCTCAAATATTGAGGGGGAGCATTAAAATACTTCTGTTAGATATTGTTGTAACATTTTGTCTCGAACCATTTAATCAATTGATATCCAAATATCAAGGGATTAGCAATTTTGGCATAAGGGGACGAAATGTGATTAAAACTGCAAACTATTTGTTATCGAAATGTGATTGTCTAAAATAGACTCAATGCATACACACTTAGCATGTACTTACGATTACGATGCTATGTTAATGGGAGGGGGGGAGCCTTTTAGTAACGATGAAACAAAACTCTCAAGTATAAATCTTTTGATATTTATATCAAACACTTGATTGAACTTTTCAAATGATTTTGGGTTGTGTTATGATGGAAATACTAAAAGAATCGAAACATGTACTTAAATTTAATAGAGTTATAAGCGGTTAGCAAAGTATTCTAAATCCTATGATCCAGCTGAACCGGTGGGCTTGCCCTAGCGGATAGCCCACAGTTAGTGTAGAAAGTTCTTAGGTAAGATACCAAAGGCGGAACAAAGTAGAATCGGGAATAATGCGACTGAGTGGCGTAACACTGGAACAAACCAACAAAAAGGTGTTAGTTATGATAGTCTCAGGTTAAGCATTTAAGGGGTTGAGATATGAAAAATAAATGTAAGGTTAAGGGTGAAAAGAAAGAAGCCTCCATATCCTAGGCAGAAACCGGGTCATACATTCTTATCGGAAATACTAAATTGTTGCCTGACAGTAAAGACAGTCATGGATCAGTGACGTTATGCGCAAACCTTCCCAGCCACTCAAAGTCGGAAAGACCAAAAAGACTTTGTTTCCAAACTCACGGAGCTACACTTATTCTCTCGACTTTCTCACTCCGAGTTAGTTCGATTGAAAGGTGGCACGTCAGCTCCAGCCTCGCTCACTAAATCAACATGTGCACTATTGAGTCTAGAGCCAAAAGAGATCATCCATAAATCTCATTAGGATACTTATTCATTATAAACTAGTTTCTCACACATTGTGAAAACTAGTAATATCATTTAGTCCTCGCTCTTATCCCTTGTGATTTTTCAGAACATCAGAGTGATACGAAAGTAATCACAATGACGATGGAAATCCTTCTAGAGCCAGCTTCAAACAAGCTCTTGGTAGGGGATTGTGCGATCGATTCTACATGAATTCAATATGTTGTAGACATGGAAAGAATCGATGGTTTGCGATTCTTTTAATAGAATCAAACTTGTTCCAGGTTATGAATTAACGGTTAATGATGAATTTTTGAAAGGAGTAAACATCTCGATGTGTCACAACCACATTAGCAAGTGACAACGTCGATGATTTTCACATTCGATTTTTCTATTTCAATCGATGAAGCAGTAACTCATGGTTTCACTATTATCAGTTGTAGTCTAGCTTTGAGACATTCCGATAATGAGAACATGCTGGTATGATGAATCTAATATATGTGTTAGAAAGATTCAATACCTGCAAAGCTAGAAATCATGTAAGTAGAATTTCTTAAATTGAATCTACCTTATCACAGGTCGATCCTTACGGATCTGGAGGTTAATCCAACCAAACACGGGCGAATGACAAAGCCATATTCGTCCACTACTTTAGTCGCTAAACTGTTTTTATAAAAGATACTTCAGATGGAGTGAAGGTACCTGATTTCAGTGACTCACAAGATTTATAACCATACTCATACCCGACGACAACATAAAGCCATCCTGAAAGCTTAAAGTACATGTTTCAAGACATCCGCTAAATGATAGTACTCGTTCTTTTTGAAGTGACGAATTATTAAATACAAAGAATTTAAAGAAGTTTTCTGTCACTAATGATTATTGAACGTCTCTTTCTCGATAGTGACGAACGTGTTTTAAAGAGTTACACCAAGAATTATGAAAGATGGCAACATTACAAGTTTTCAAGTCCACAAATCAAGAAGGTTATGAGCATGTCGGTCCAAGAAGAAGTCACAAGTTTCCCACAAGATGTCAAAGTTTACAAGATGGCGAAAACGGAGATTATGCTTGGTTGATGATCTCAATGTGTTCAAGATCACATTCAAGACAAGCTAAGGAACAAGCTCAAGCCTAAAGTCAAATGATCACTACAACAATTCACAAGTTAATGGTTCAAGTTAATAACTATGAGCTCAAGACTTAAGACGAAGCATAGTATGCTACGATTAAATTTTTGTAAATTGGAGTATTCATTAGGGGGCAGGGGGTGATTGTTATTAGGAACAAGATAATGTCATCCGGGTTCACTTCAATTAAAATAGTCAAAAGCCCCGTAGTTAGTCAATGATTTAATTCATTACGCTAATTGGGAAAAAGGCCCATGGGAAAGCCTAAAGGCCATCCTCTATGGGTCGGCCACAATATTGTATAAATACCCTCTCCATACCTTGGAGAGGGTGTTGGTTGGTTTTGTATTTTCTCATTTCACTAATGCATTTCTCTTTCTATACTTTCTCTCTCTAGAAAATACATCCTTCCTTTCACTTTCTCTCACTAGTTTATTCGATTTATATATCAATATGATTACAAGTATTCTACATCTAGTTTGTCTACTTTATTCCAAACTCTCCATTCATCCAAGCATGGAACAATACTTTTTTAGTTCTTCCATCTATTTTCATATGTTTGTCAAATGACGAATTTACTCGCGATATGAATTCAAGTGGATCTATCCACCAGTTATCTCCTTCGTCTAACATTTCTTCTTCTCCATCATATGATTCGGGATAAAATTTACAGAAAAATTTCTCAACAAGTTCTTCCCAAACGGTAATTTTTCTTTTCCTTTCGTTTATCTACCATTGTTTTGCCTCATCAGCTAACGAGAGAGGAAAGATTTCCATTTGTAGTTGATGGGAATCCACACCAGGAATGTAGATCGAATCAATCATTTTAAGTACCATATCAATGTGGTTTATCACGTCTTCCTCAATCCATCTATGGTATGCATTCATTTGTAATTCCTCCAAAAATTCCTTGCTAAGTTCAATGTTAATATCTTTACTGGTGATAGAAAGATTTGATTCAGTCTGAGCCTTTTCTATGTATTTTTCTGAAATCAGTTCTGTCATGACTTTTTATGGTTTCTTTTTAGTATATAGTCTGATAAGCACTTCCTGTAAACACATTGTAAAAATATAGCAAGCTTTCACCTAAGAAGATAGAACACATTTTAGTAAGAATAAATATTAAACACTAAGGGATCTTGCATTTTTGTTCCAGATTATCAATCGCCGTATCCTAGAAGTGGATACGCACGTATTAATTGTAAGAGAATACGTTGATGATTTGGAAGAAAGATGGATACGCCGTATCCAATGGAAGTGGATACGCCGTATCGAGTTATCTACCAGAATAGTGTATTAGGAAAACAATTAAATTAAACACACAAATATACAAACAAACAATAAAACTAACAAATATACAAAACTATACTTAAGTTTATACACTAATCTAATTAATACTACTCCTAAAGGTTAGATCTAATGTTAAAAACCAAAAAATAAAATAAAAATCAAGATTAATTTTCACTCCTCCGGCAGCGGCGCCAAAAACTTGATGTGTCGTTGTGTGGTGTTTATTTATGATAGTTCAAGTTTTAAATTTATATTTTGCCGACTTAACCAAAAACAACACTTTACGAGCAGTTTTTTTTTTTTTTGTAACCGGTCGATGGTAGATTCTTGGTGAAGTTGGGTGATCGAAACATTGAAGCCAGGTTAAATCTCTTCTTGAAATTTATTAATATTTTGGTTGTCTAATCTAAGTTAATTATAATCTAAGTCAAACCTATGCTAACCTATGATAGTTTAATCCTTAATTTCTAACAGGTTAAAAAGAGGTGGTTTTTTTAAGCTTGACGATTTGAGAGATGGCAAGGGTTTTTTGTTTGGTTCGTTGTGACTATTAATCAAATTCAAGACATTTAACCCGCAAGCAAATTACCAGAAAGATTTAAAGATGCCTGGGGTTCAATCCTTATAATAGAAAACTGTATTAGCAACATTAATCCGATTAGAAGTTGGTTTGTTTATTCAGTGCAATGATTACTTATTCGAGAGGTATGTTCATTCTTAGACTTGGACAGGACTTCATCCTAAGACCTAGACATTTAATTCTGTTAACAATTTAAACGCATTTTCGCAATTAAAGTATCTTATTTGCTGATTATAATCTATCTTAGGGGTTTTAAAGCAATGGTGTGATTTTATTAAACACCTTAGTCATGGAGACATTATTTGTTTGACTTTATCTAGTTCACCTAATAGTTTCAACATCCGCAAGGCAATTTTGTTAACTAGTTAAGCCAGAAAAGAAGCGTTTCTCTTTAGCCGATTTTTAGAAGGATCAATACTTGTGGATCCTCTGTTCTAGAACGTATAATCATTACTATGGGAGAGCTATCCTGGCGGACATCTAGATTACCATGGTTTGTATCACTAGATCCAGTTGAATGGCTAGGGTCGCATACAAAAGCACGTAAACAAGTATGAATTGGAATATATATAAACACAATAAGCATTAAAGATAAATTAAGCAATCGAGATATAAACAAAACCAAACATTCAAATTTCATAAAATTGGCTTAATACCGAAGGTATTAGCTTCATAATCTAATTAATACAAGAGTAATTGTTTTACCAAGGTAAACTAACCGGATGTTAAGAGAATGATACCAAAAACTGAAAGAGATTATAACGTATAAGAAATTAACATGTTATCTTTTTAAGGATTGGAAATGCGTTGAAGACCTTACTGCTCTTTTCTCTTGAAAAACGACTTTTTTGTGTTTTAGGATATCGAGAATATGATTTAGCACACTTTTAAAACGTTTTTTTTTGAGTCTTGTATTTATTGGTCTGGAAGTAGGTTTGATACGGGTAATCCAAAGGCTTGGATACGGCTATTAGAGGCTTCTTAGAAGTAGGCGACTAGTTTGAAATCTTCCTGAATAGCACTATTATTATCTTGATACGGCGTATGGAAGTTTCTTGGATACGACGTATTGAGTCCATTCTTTGTTTTGGGTCTTTGGTGAGTGCAGGCATGGTACGCCGTATTCTTCCTTCGATGCGATACGGCACGTAATGGTAGACAGAGAATCAATCAATCTTCAAAATTTCTTCTTTAAGCTCCAAAATGCGCTGTTCTTTTGCTAATACTCACCACTACTCCATACTTATGTAATTCTCAAATCCAAATGATTGAAGTAACAATTCTTTGTAATAATTTTATACAATAGGTTAGATATATGATAAAATGGAAGCTATAAAATAGGACGTTTTTAATGTCAGAATAAATATCACAAATAAACCCAAGGTTTGATGATCTAATGAATCTTAGTATGATTATCAACAATGTTATCATAGTATCTACATTATTAATTTAGGAATGAATTACTAATTTAAAACATTAATTTAATGGTCCTTTAATATCTTTCAAATTAGTTCCAATATTGTCAAATCCACCCATCAACATATGATTCACATAATGAATCCTTTATGGGACTTAAGGTTTCCATTTATGTGTTCAATCTCACCAAGTGAGATAGATCATTCGAGTTTCACTCAATGATATTTCATATTGTACTCGGACTTAATTCACCACATATGTTTAATGTATCAAACATATTTTCAAGGTTGATGTTACTTCTTAAAATACTTACAAGAAAATTAATTTCAATCTAAGAGATAAAATCTTACTTAGATAAATAACTTGTTTCTACTTATGTTCAATAACATAATCTATATTAGAAAAGTAAAAACAAATTTACTCCCACTAGCTTTGAGATATACTCATAAGATATCTTATTTATAATTAAAAATCAAATCCAACAAGTGATTTATTTAACAATATAAACTTAACGTTCTGTCATTAGATGCGTGCTTTTAATTACATACTTGGATTCTAGGCATTCTGAATTACTTTCTAAAAGATTTTCATAGGATTCACAAAACCTTATATAAATCACATATCGTCCTCGTAATTGATCAATTAATAAACAGTTTTTGAAATCTAATTTGTCATATTTTCTTCTAAGAAAACAAGTATGACAATTCAATCATCTTTATATATTTTAAGTTCGTAAATAAGGAAGTTTTAATCATAGTCAATTACTTGAGTATGAGTAAACATTTATGTCATTTGACGTGCAATAAATATGCATACAAATATTGTTCTTATGAATCTTCTCTAAAAGGAAACTCATTTAAAACTCATCATTAAATCGATGAGTTAAAGATAAAATAAATTTCAATAACATGATTATCTCTGTTAGGAACGCATCTCCTTATTCATAGTCTTTGAGTCATTCATTAAATCCAAGATTTAAAATTCCCTCTCCCTATGGTTGGTAGGTTCATTGAGATCCTCTAATCATAATCCTCACCTTGAATAAAAAACATATCATGAGGATCCCTTAGCGGATCTATGCAAACCATGAGATAACATCATTCTAAGGTTCAAAATTTTCATGTTTTGCCTTAGTATGACATTCGCTAGTGCGTTTAGAAGGTTTGTGTATTTTTTTTCTTGAATTAATTCAAGACCTACAATACTCCCACTCGCTTTTTGTACATTTGAGACTTTCATTCCTATTATAACTTTTCCTGCAAGTGAAAAGTATAGGAGATAGTCTTATTTTCCAAAGGAAAATAGACACAGTTTGTCTTCCATAAGTAAGAACAAACCCCTGTTTACGGTATACGTTGCATTAATACATTAAAAGAACTTGCAAAGTTCATTTTTAGTATTTTTGATAATTCATCCCTTAAAAAATTAACTACCCATGTTTATATAAAGAAACAATTAATTTTAGAAGGGTCTAAGATCCAACTTGATGTTCTACCATTAATGCAGTTAATCTACTAGAAATGGTAAACTCAAAAGGTAATCTGCGAGAGATAATCGCCGACATGTGCAACTCTTAGCCATTATGGGGCACAAGGCAATATAATCCAGAATTATAATGTCAAGTATCATGTTTAACTCCATCGTATGCCTTGGGTCGAAGGTCTGACCAACCATACTCGATATAAGTCGTCCAATACAAAATCTGTAATTTTACAGTCTCAGGTCTGACCATACGATTGTTATATTATCTTGCTTTGCAATTCACCTAAGACTGTCTTAGAGTAAAAAATAAACTCAAGTGATTCCATACGTGGATGGCATACAAACTTAATTTTTAGGGTATTATTTGATAAAAAAACAAGGTTACCAAAAATGTGTATAAGGAAGCATGCATACAACCTTATAACACTAGTTATTTTAAAACATTTCCAATTTTGTTTTAAAAACTTTCTATAAATAGAAATCCCGTAATTTTATAAACCACATGCCATTTATAAAATTAGGGTTATCATGTTTATAATATTTCCATGCATAAGTAATAATGTAATATTACTACGGATAAGGTTAAATCCCCATGGGATATAATCAAATCCTAGATAGATACCAAACAGGATTTATTCCATCTTTAGTCATATTGTTAAAACGTTTATGTAAATTGTTTATTTTTGCGTTGTTTCATTGCGGGTTCCCTTGCGAAAACCACTAAACCCATACGTTATAGAACGTTGCAAGAATTTTAACAAATTTACGTATATAGCCCATGATTTGGCAAAGTGTACGTATCAATATACACACAATAAGCATTTTAATCATGTACTTTTAGTCCATATTAATTTTGAAAATCATTTTTTCATTTTATATCATAAATAATGCCATAATATAAACATGCAAAACATATTTACCAAATTAATCATACTAAACAAAATTATTTACGAAATTTAAAATAATAATAAAACAAAAGTCTTTTCATCTTTTGCAATTAACCAATTAATTTACGTAATGATTTCATGCAAACACACATGCCATTTAACATATTTATTAAGCTTAATAACCATGATTTACATGCACGTAATCCATGGTTGACAATTTATTACAAGATAAATAAGCAACAATGTATATATTAAATAATGTAAAAACTTTCACATATTTTGTTTCCTTATTTTAGGTGATATTTAGGACAATATATTTCACTAAATAATTTCCTAAATAAGATTTCACATAAAAAGGCAAGTAAATATTCATTTTCCACACTTATGTGATATTTTAGGACAAAATATTTACAAAATAATTTTCTAAAAAAAAGATATCACAAAAAAGGAAAATAATATTCACAAAATATGTAGCATATTTAATCTCCATATTTTATGTGATCTTTAGGAGGAATATATTACACTAAATAAATTCCTAAAATAATGTTCACATAAAAGGCAAAAAATATATACCAAATATGCATTTTTATATTTTTGTTTTTTATGTAATTATAAAGCTATATTGACTGGCTCGTGATGCCACTATTGGAAATCGTTATCTAAAATAACTTAATATTACATTAATATTATACAAGCTACGCAGCGGATCTAATTCGTATAGCAATTATAATTAACATAAAATATAAACAGAAAACATACCGAATAGCAACCAAGCTACGTGAAGAACCGAATACTTCTTCGAGTACACGCATGTGTATAATACATGCTCAACCAAAACCCTTAAGTTACTAAAATAAGTAACCTCCACGTGTTCATACACTACACGTCAACCAATATCACCCGAATGCTAGTTCCACGAACCAACTTCAAGAATACGCCAAATAGTAGAAGAAACAAAAATTCCCTAAAAGGGTTTTTACAAGGTTCGACTACTAGAGAAGAAGAAAGACGGGAATGGGATAAAATATGAGGTCTAAGTATCCTCTATTTATAGTGTTAGGATTGGGGTTACATAGCTTTTGGAAAAAGCTACCTAATGTTGACACTTTAGTCCCTCCATTTCCTTCTACCATAACCGGCCACCCTTAAGTCAATTTACACCCTTGGTGTTGACTTTTTGACTCTTCTAATATTTATGGTTAATTACATTTAATTACCCATTAATTAAAAAGCCTTATTATTAATTATTCGTAAACGAACTAATTAACGACCGTTAGTATCCTATCGTTGGAATATTAATATACATAATAAATATACACTTATATTATTATATACATACCAATAGAGTGATATCTAAGTGTAT
>BQNB010197458.1:0-11210 GCA_026074375.1 Tanacetum coccineum | reverse complement strand
TTTTGATACAATCAAGCTGTCATCCATTGCTTGAACTGGATTGATCTGAATATCTTGAGACTGCATCTTGACACTTGACTTAATTTGATGCTCATGAAGTATTTCATCATGCAACTGACTTCCATTCTCCTTTAGTGCATTAAGTTCATTTTCTTTCATGCGTAATACACCATATGTATTTACAACTCTATGAATGACCGCTTCAAGTGTATCCAGGTTCTCGAGTAACTCACGTCTGTACGCACTAGGTTCACAGCGCGTGAAGTCTTCGAAGTCTTGTTGCCAACCTTGATTCAGAAGATCCGTTGCATTTACCCCTTTTGAGGCAAGAAATTCCTTGAACTGTGTTCTGAGTGCTTGAAGACAAGTCTTTGCATTAACCCCATGAAGATTCTCTCTTTCAAGTTGTAGCCTTAACTGATCTAGATTATGAAACATCTTCAATTTGAAAGTCTGATGCTCTTCACCAAAGAATGATCGAAATGCTAGTTTAAATGCATCAACAGCATAAGGCGAATTAAGGAGATAGAGATCATGAAGATGTGTCTCGAGTTGTTCAAACCATGTCATGCAGTTGGAGTGCCTTTGTTTTGCGAGCCGTTGCGTCAGTTGAAGCTCTCTCTCTTTTGAATTAGAGTTAGAAGATTCCATTGAAATTCGATGTGTTTGAAATAAATTAAGGCTCTTAAGAGATAATGTGTTTGTGTTGTAGGTTTTTAATGCAATCTTACGTTCACGGGTTTTTAATAGGTCTATGATTTTAAAGCGATAAAAGATTACGGGATTTTAAAAAACAAAATCAATAGAAAACCGTGAATGATTTTGATTCGGTAATCAGCGGGCAAATGATTTAATCTGATCTTAAATACAGATAATTTTCTGGCTAGGGCTAAAGCTGTATGTTTAATATGGCTCACCAACTGAAACGGGCCTTGAAATACAGATGGGCCGTGAGATAGTACCAAAAACAAGTCTACACAAACTTCCAAAACCTGAAAAATGTCAAAATTCTTTAGTAACGTGCTGTTTTGGGCTTTAAAAAACCCAACATAACAGCTAAAAGGGGTGGATATATTGCGTGACATCCGTTCTAGTTTATCTCTTCGATTTAAGAGGTCACGGGGCCTGATAGAGGATTAAGGATCAAAAGTTTATTGCTTTTGTTTCTGAATACCTTTTCTTCACACAAAAAATTCTTAGTAAACCGCTGCCAATAGTAATCGCTGTCGTTTGATAACTCGCTCGTTTTTTAGCAAAATTGCCGTTTAGCAACTCGCGTTAGCAACTCGCCTTTTTTTTAGCAAACGCGCGTTTTCGCAAGTCGCCGTGGTAGCAATCGCCCGTTTTTAGCATCGCGTCGTTAGTTATTTAGAACTCGCCTGTTTTAGCAACTGCCGTTTTTAGCAACTCGCTGTTTTGGTAAACTCGCCCGTTTTTGGCAAACTCGCCGTTTTTGGAACTCGTCGTTTTTTTGCATACTCGCCGTTTTTGGCACTCGCTGTTTTTCGCAACTCGCTGTTTTTAGCAACTCGCCTTTGACCAGGTCAAACCGCCGTTGACTATTTCCTTAAATCGTGGATCTTGTCCCTACCTTTTGTCAAACCGCCGGCAGAGATATATTAAATAAGCAAACGCTTCCACAAGAAAACAAAACTTGGGACGATTTTTACAAATCACTCAAATAAGCTTTTCTATCCACGAATCAAAGCTCTAAATGCCAAACTAGTTGTATGTCAAGTTTAAACACACTATTAACCGTCTTTCTTTGAGAATCGACCAAAATTTGGACTACCTCTCCACGAAGATCACTAACCTTTTAAGTTATTATCTCGAACTTTGGCTTGTATAACACACTGAAATTGATACAACCTTAGCCTCTTTGATGTGTAGAACCAAGGAAGATCAAGATTACTCAAACAAATAAGCCAAATAAAAATGAGCCGATGTGGGTTTTTTTCTTTAAAAATAAGCCACGAATTTGAGCTTATTTATCCATATAAATCAATCACGAATCCACCCCATGGCTCTGATACCAATTGTAGGTTCCCGAATTCACACAAACATGTATAGATCTAAAGAGATCTAGAGAGAGAAAGTTAGAGAGAGAGAATAGTTGAGAGAGAAAAGGAAAACACACTAAAGAGTGTGTGTAAAATGAAATAGATGCTTACCTCTTCCAAAGTTGGAAGATGTATTTATAGTTCTTACAATACACCGGGTATTAGTACCCGGTTCAATACCGAAAGTCATACGTTTACCTATTAAACTACGAGCTATAATGAACAGTAAAATACATGGGGTGACCGAGTCTTTTTCTAATATCTAACAAATTTAAAACTTGAGTTGAATTAAAACTAAATTGTATTAATACTGAAAGTGATTACAAGCTTTGAAAGGAATTACAAGAATTTGGAAAACAATAAGCTGAAATTGCTAAAAACTTAAGCTAAAACTAAACTACAAGCTACTATTAAAAACTACTCCTAAATGCGTTTGTAAGTGAGGAGTGATTTCTATTTATAGCCTTGGAGAGAAGCTTCTAGGTCTGTTACACGCTCCTCTTAGCTTTTGATCTTGTCCCTTCAAATCTTCTAATCATTGGATGATCAATCTTAACCTTTGGATGAAATTGTGAGCACACTGATTGCCAAGTTGGCAATCCTACTTCTTTGGAGTGGTGTGCTTCTTTTGCAATGATTTCAGTGTAGTTTTTTTCATCTTTGTGTGTTTCTTTTGATCCCGCGTGTCATTCTTGTGTAAGAGCTTGACCAATCAATGGCTTTGAGTGACGTTTTGTAGTGCTGAGGTGTAGCTTGGTACTAAGCATATCTTAGGCCATGTTGGATTGAGTTAAATCCCTTTTAATTGAGGTAAATTTCAAGCTGGGTAATTTGGGGGAAGAAACGTGAATAGTAACACGTTCTTCACGCCTTTTTCTTTTTATAACTTTGTTGTTTGACCTGGGGTAAAAGAGTTTTGACTTGGGCTCGGTTTTATAATAAAGGATTGGGTCGGTGTTTAGTTATGGGCTTGGTGAATTGGTAAGGGTTTATTGATTTTAAGAGTTAACGACCATTAGTCCTAAGGCTTTTAGGGACTAACGGTGTTATTGGTGATTAGGGAAGTTATGGTGAAATTGTTTTAACATTTAAGGGTCATTTGAGATTTTGAAGGGTTTTGTCTTTAGTGTGTTGACCAAGGGTTGACAAGGTTGAACTTTGTTGGACATTTGCTAGAATACTCCCCATCTTGTGCAATCTCATCCGTCTCGTTTTCGTGTTTGTCCGGTTTTGTCGTTTTTCTAGTGATTGTTGCATATCCGTACCCTATAATCGTATTTGCTGTGTGCATGTGTGCTAGATATCAATCTAGGCCCACTAAAAAGCACCTTGAGGCAGTTAAACGGGTCTTTCGGTATCTCCAAGGAACCATCAATATGGGTCTTTGGTATCCGAAAGACACCGCCATGGCACTAACAGCATACGCAGACGCAGATCATGCAGGTTGTCAGGACACTCGCAGAAGTACATCTGGCAGTGCTCAGTTCCTTGGTGATAAGTTAGTCAGCTGGTCATCAAAGAAGCAAACTAGCACGTCCATCTCGTCTACAGAGGCTGAATACATCGCGATGTCTGGTTGCTGTGCCCAAATCCTATGGATGCGGTCTCAATTATCAGATTATGGCTTCGCTTACAATCGCATCCCTCTGTACTGTGACAACAAGAGTGCCATAGCCCTCTGCTGCAACAACGTTCAGCACTCCAGGTCTAAACACATCGACATCCGACATCATTTCATCAGAGAACAAGTGGAAAAAGGAGTGGTTGAGTTGTATTTCGTGAGGACAGAGTATCAACTGGCGGATATATTCACTAAGGCGCTGCCCAGAGAACGATTCGAATTCATTCTCCCAAGGCTTGGCATGAAGTGTATGAAGCCGGAGACACTCAAAAGTCTTCAGGATGATCAGGATGAGTAACGGATTGGCTTCAAGTATCCTATGTAAATATGTACATACTTAAACCCAAAAAGAAAAATACAAAAATATAAAACCATCAAAAATCCATAAAAATCAGAAAATAGAAAATGCCAAAAATAGTTTTCTTCAAGACATGTCTTCCGTTTATCGATAACATTTACGGTCCTAGAAATGTCATTCAATAATGACACGGGTCTTTAAATGAAGCTCGAACGGAAGTTTAAACCTTTCAAAACATGTCTTAATGGCTTGCAGTTATTTCAGACTGCAACCCGCTTTTCAAAATGAGGAAAGCACGTCGCCAAAAAGACGGCTGTTCCTAACAACGGGTGATTAAGTTCTCCCGGGCATGGATTACTTTATATCCTTGCAACCTCGATCTAATGTACGCTTCAGTGCATTATTTCTTAATTAAGAAGAGAAGTCTTCTTTTATCCTTATAATTTTCCGTCTATGATTCTTCAGAAAATTATTTGGATTTCACGTGGTGGCTTAATGTTGTTTTTTTGTAAATCAATCGGACTTGGGTTTTCATAAATTTGACACTCAATCAACGACTACCGCTCTTTAACTAGAACACGGGTCATTGATTGAGGGGGAGAGTGGTTTTTCAAATTCATGACATCTAACAGGCATTTTTTTAACACAAAAAGGTGTGGTAACTAACGGGGTTATGGATTAAGGGGGAGTTAAACTAGGAGTTGACTCAAAATGGTTCAAATATGTCAATTGAATGTTCGTTTAGGATCTTATTTGCTATGTGCTAACTGTATCCTAGGCTTAATAAATGTGAAGGACCAATTGTGTCATTTCCCCAAAGTTAATCAATCCATTAGTTGCTATGTGTCCCTAAATGTTAAAGAAATATGAAAAGTAAGGGACCATTTGTGTAATTTACCTTACATAATTAGAAATAAGAAAGAGAGGGACCAATTATGTCAAATAATGAAGGGTTTCACCTAGGTATAATAATTGGTGTTGCGTTTTGACTTGGTCAAAACCAACACATCTAGTCAAACCTTTTCAACTTTCTCTCTCAAGCCTCTAGACTGCGTTTTGATTAAGCTGAGATTTCTAGTGCGTTTCTTCGCTTAGGTAACATGCTCTCAATGTTGTTAATCACTATCTCACTCTTTAATCTTTAACATCATGATCTGAAAATAGTTAAAATGTGTGTTTTGTTTGTAGACCCTCGTGTGAATACCTCGTCGAATCACGGGTTAGTGTTTTAATTACTGGGTTTACGTTTACTTATGTGCTAGATGCTTTGTTAATGCTTGAACTGATTCCCCGCCCCCTCCATTAGTGTATTTATGATTTTCGAATAGTAGTTGACCTTTAAGGTTCTTGGTTGCGTTTTGTGTCTGCGTTCAAGGTGCGTTTAGATAGTAGTTTCTTGGTTGCGATTTGATAATTAATTCTTGATTGCGTTTTGTGGTTAAATTCATGTTGCGTTTTAAGAATTAGTTATTGATTGCGTTTTGTGGTTACATTCATATTGCGTTTTGAGAATTAATTCTTGATTGCGTTTTGTGGTTACATGCATGTTGCGTTTTGAGAATTAGGTATTGATTGCGGTTTATGTTTAAATTCAGGTTGCGTTTTGACACTTATTTCTTGATTGCGTTTTGATATGAAAGTGGTCATGGTTGTGTTTTCAGATAGAATTCATGTTGCGTTTTGGACTCTTACTCTAGATTGCGTTTTGATTCCATGATTTCAGATTGCGTTTTGATAGATAGTGTCATGATTGCGTTTTTTATGTTGTTGCGTTTTGATTACATGTTATGTTGCGATTTGAGTATTTGATAACATACAGGTTTAAAACGCAACTTGTTGCGTTTTGATTAGAAGAAGTTCTTTTAATATTAAAATAGTAAAGCCACCTTTTCAAATTTTTTAAAATTGGCTGCGTTTTGACTAATTTAATATTATAACCACTGCGTTTTGATGGATGCCTTTTGATGGATGCGTTTTGATTATGACTGCGTTTTGACTCATTGCGTTTTGATTGTGACTGCGTTTTGACTCATTGCGTTTTGAGTATGTATTATTCAAATATCATTACGTTTTGGTCTTGAAGTTGTTGAAGACTGTTGTTTGATTAGAGTGTCTTATACATTGCATGTATCCTGCATGGTTTGTTAATTGCCATTGAATCTTGTGGTTAATTCGGTGTGTCTTGTCCTCTCTTTGATGAGTTAACATCCGTTAACTCAAGAATTGACCAATCTCACTGATTAACACTATAACATGATCTAAGAGTTCTTTATCATGGATCTTGTGCATACGTGGGACTTGTTGGGGGCAACTGGACGGTGCGTGAGGGGGACACAGGGTCAAGAGAGCACATTGATCCACGGACTACTATTTCTTTCGTGCGTAGGGGGTACGTAGGGATAGAGATTGTGAACTACTAATGTCAGGGAGTATATGAGTTGTTGTACTTTATATGTGCAAGGGGGGGTGAATTTGCTCAGACGATAGACATAGTTAGTATGGGATGTTCGGGAGTTATACAGGGTTGAAGGTAGGAGTCATACAGATTGGTGTCAGGGTGGGTGAGGATTCTGAGAGTAGTTTGCATCTTGGGAGTAGACACACAACATTAACATTAACACACTTGGGCGTAGGATCATTCATGGTGGGTGGGGGAGAGTCACACATAGTGTGAAGGGTGTTGGTGTGTATATTCTCTTTCTTGATGTGTGGGGGTGTGGTTGAGGTTTGGTGGAAGGTTGGGTTTAAAAATTATAATTGAGGTTGGGGTAGTTTGTTGGGGGGAGAGGGTTGTGGGTAGGGGTTTGGATTTAGATTGGAGTATTTTGGAGGGGTAGTGTAGTGAAATTGGGAGGGGGGTTGGGTTGGTGATTTGGAAAGGTTTGGTGGTTTTGGTTGTGGAATTTGGAGGTGTGGGATTGTTTTGGTATAGTGTGGGTTGTGGAGTGTTTTAGAAGGATGTGTTGGGAGGGGTGTTTTTGGTGGAGTGGGGGGAAGGGGTGGGTTGTTGGTTGTGGTTGAGGGTTGTATTTGGGGAGAAGATGGGAGGAGGGGGGGGGGTGGTTTTGGTTGGTGAGGGTGTTTTGTTTGAGTGGTTGAGGGGGGTGGGGTTAGGATTGTTGGGTAGGGTTGTGTATTAGTAGTGGTGGTGGGTTGTTTGTGGATGTATTAGTGGCGGTTAGTGAAAAAGATTAGTTGTTGTTTTTTTTTTTTAATAATGGATTGAGGTTTATGTGTGATATTGATTGCGTTTTGCTTGTGTAAATGTTGCGTTTTGGGCTTTATTCATGTGTTGCGTTTTGTCATTAATCGTTAACAGTGACGAAACGTAAACTCTTGCGTTTTGATTTTGGAAGAATTTTTAATATTAAAATATTAAAGCCCCTATTTTCTAATTCATAAATTTGACACTCAATCAACGACTACAGCTCTTTAAATAGAAAACGGGTCATTGATTGAGGGGGAGAGTGGTTTTTTTTCAAATTTATGACATCTAACAGGCATTTTTCAACACAAAAAGGTGTGGTAACTAACGAGGCTATGATTTAAGGGGGAGTTAAACTAATGTTGACTCTAAAAGGTTCAAATATGTTGATTATGTGCAAGTATAGGGTCGTAAATGCTATTTTCTAATTGTTCCCTAGACTTATTAATCATGAAGGACCAAATGTGTCACTTATTAATCATGAAAGACCATTAGTTATCATGTTATATCAAAAGAATAGACAAGGTAAAAGAGAGGGACCATTCCTGCAAAATATTGAAAGATCAATTAGGTTTAAAAAAGGGCTAAATGCGTTTTGACTTAGTCAACAAATTCAAAACTTGGTCAAACCTTTCTCAAAACCTTTCATCTCTCTCGGCTGCGTTTTTACTAGATCCATAAAGTTTGTGTGTTTTTCGTGCCTAGGAATTTAGTGCTCTTGCATCATTAAAATCTTGAATCAATGGCTGATGCTGAACATGCACCCGCAATGGCACCACCTGTTCGTACTGATGAATAGATCATGCCACGCATACATTAGGTGCCAATTGTGAAAAGCAACTGCTATCTGAATGAAGAAAAATCTCAACCCAGCTCAATTTACAAGATTGCTGTGGATATTCTCAAGCAAACAAATTTCTTCAGAGCTTTTACAGCTTCATCAACAATACCGGCTATCTATATTCAACAATTCTGGGATACTATTTGCTTTGACAGTAAAGCCGGGAGCTATAAGTGTCAACTGGACGAGCAATGGTTTGATCTCACTAAAGACACACTCAGAGATGCTCTTCAGATCACACCAGTTGAATTTGTCAATAAGTTGGGGTATCCAAAGGAAGTCATACACTTGTCTAATGTCACCACTAATGACATGTTCCAACCGTGGAGGGCACTAACAACCATTATCAATCTGTGCCTTACGGGAAAGACTTCTGGATTTGAAAGGCCGAGAGCCCCAGTGCTACAAATCCTTTGGGGTGTTGTCAATCGAGCTCACATCGACTATGCTGAAAGGATGTGGGAAGAATTTACTCAATCCATCCACACCTTCACAGAAGACAAAAGGAAGTTGGCACAACATACTCTGGGGAAGAAGAAAGCTACTCTTATCCTTATCCCAAGTATCAGGTTCACAAAGTTGATCATATTTCACCTGCAACGGCTGCACAACTTCCACCCAAGACCCGAGTCTCCACTCTATTTTCCTACTGAGGAACCTGTACTAGGTCATCTCAAGTTCAGTGCTAAGGGAAGAAAACGAGAAGTCTTTGGGATGACAATACCGAATGAACTCATCAATGATGTCATTCGAGGAGCAGACTACTATGATGCGTATCTGGAAAAAGTTGCAAAGCATCAAAGGTACATCACGGGTGAGGAATTAAGTGATCCTGAATCTCCTGCACCAAAGCCAGCCAAGCCTACCAAACAAGCAAAACCAAAGGCAACTGAGCAACCAACCGTTTCTAAAACTAAAGCCAAGAAGTCTAAACCTGCACCGGCCAAACCTAAGGAGAAGAAGCGCAAGCCGGTGTTAGAATCGTCTGAGGCCCAACCACTAGCCAAACGTGCTAAGGCAGGGAAAGTGGCTAAGAAGAGAACTGTTAAGAGTTCCAAGCAGTTGGTAGATGAATTTGTTGATGAAGGGGTTCCTGCTTCTAAACCCAGCCTTAAAGACACAGAGGAGGAGATACTACAAAAGGTTTTACAAGAGAGCTTAACAGATGCATACCCAACTCAAAGGGGTCCTCTCCCTCCGATGGTTTTCAGGGAAACTGACATTGGGAAATTTCAACCACTACCAGAGGTGCCAGGAAAGGGGAAAGAGAAAGTAGGAGAGGAACAAGCGGCCCAAGTTCTCCTAAACCTTCAAACTCCAAAGAAGAAGAGTTCGGCTGAACAGTACATATTTCAGAGACGTTCTCACGTTCCAACTGAAACAGCAGGTCGTGAAGACTCCACTTCCTTATATGCCGAGCTTGGATTATATGGCAGTGACATGGAGTCTGATGAAGAAATGCCTTCAGTGGTTAGAAGTGGGGCTCAAGACGAAGGCCAGGCTGGATCAGACCCTGGTACACTAGATGAAGGCCAGGCTGGATCAAACCCTGATGATGTTGCTGAATCCCTACCGTTACCAACTCCTAGTGTTCTTGCTGGACCAAACCTTGAACACTCGGATGTTGAGATCACTGATGCCTCCAGTCAACCACAACCTGAGCATATGGATGAAGGGTTTACAGCCACGGCATACCCTGATGTACAGGAGAGTCTGAACCTAACGGTTGATGAACAGGTGATACCAGAGGAACCTGTCAGCTCTACAGGGACATTGTCTTCTCTATAACATCTCGCCAAAGACTTTAGCTTTGGTGATCAATTCTTGAATGACAAACCGTCTGAGGCTGACAATGAGAAGACAACGGCAGACACCGAGGCTGAATCAATGGTGTCTATCACCGTTCAACAAGACACCTCTGTTATCCCTTCGTTGAAGTCACCGATGATCGGTCCTGTGCCTAGACCCGATTCACCCAATGTTCATTGGCCTTTACCAACCACCACAACCACAACTGCAGCACCAACAACAACAACAACAACTCTTCCACTACCACCTCAACCTCAACAAGGTTCATCAGATTCTATTCTCATTAAGCGCATGGGTGTACTCGAACAATACATAGCGGACTTAGTGGAAGAAAATCAAGCTCTGGAATCACGGTTAGACAAACAGGGGAGCAGGATCCATAAGTTGGAAACCATGGACTGGCCCAAAATGATCAGAGAGCATACGGTGAAGTTTATTGAATCACATAAAATTGACTGAAAAAATTGAAGAATCAGTTAAGGAGGTGGTTATCTCATCTATAAAGCATGCAATGAGAGCTCCTCTTCGTACTCGCTTCAAGGATCTCCCTACATCGGACATGAAGGAAGTTATGCTCCAACGCATGTTAGGGGAGAACTATGACAAGGGACATGCTGACCATCGAGTAGCATATGAAGCACTGCAGGACTCCATCCGTCGTGATGAAAGTGAGGACTTTGATGTAGATAAGGCTCAGGAGGAAACTAAGAAGAAAAGTAAGCAAGATTCTCCAAATACTCCGCCTGGGTCTCCACCCTCACCACCACCTCCTCCTCCACCGCCGTCAGGCGCATCAGGGGCTTCTGGCACAAACGGAGCCTCCGATTCTGCCCAAGCTCCTCCTCCACCACCTCCGTCCTCATCCACTCATCAGGGTGGTCAGTCAACTAGCACCGCGGCCTAAGTTCCTCAAAGCCAGCTGCTTCAGCTAAATACTCTGCTTGGACAACGACTGACACCCGGATCAAGTCCTCAAACACAACGATTCCTGATGATCTTTATATGGATGATGAAACCACTGCAAATGAGCAAGCATATTATAGTGGTGATGAGGTAGGACGTGATCATATTCCTACAGTCAACTTGAGGCAGAGCTGGTGGAAACCTCTCACTGAAGACAGACCGGCCACTCCAGAACCTGCTTGGACTATTCCATCATCTGATCTGTCTATGCCAACAAACAACTGGGCCTCTGCTCTGAAGTCGACATATGCGCCCCCACAGGAGAACTCTCTACTTGCTTAAACCGGGGATATGGCGACATTTATGGATTGGTATTGTAAACAAAAAGGAATCTCTGAACTCACTCCCAAAGACCTGGAAGGCCTTGCATTCGAAATCGTCAAAGTGTTTCATCATGACGTGATTCATCTCCA
>BQNB010197452.1:0-11210 GCA_026074375.1 Tanacetum coccineum | reverse complement strand
AATTGAACCTTCCGGTGATCCCGCGGTCACTAGGTCAAAGTTTGCATGCTTTAAAGCCCAATAGGCTTTGTGCTCGAGCTCAATCGGTAGATGACATGCCTTTCCGTATACTAGCTTGTATGGAGTACACCCGATGGGTGTTTTGTAAGTTGTGCAGAAGGCCCAAAGTGCATCATCTAGTTTATCCGACCAAGAGGCACGGTTTTCGCATATGGTCCTTTCAAGAATTCTTTTCTAGCCATGATTGGATACCTCAACTTGCCCACTTATTTGTGGGTGATACGCGGTGGAGAGACGATGAGTGACTCCGTATTTAAGTATGACCTTTCCAAACTGGTCATTGCAAAAATAGGTTCCGCGATCACTTATGATTGCACGAGGAGCACCGAATCTGGTGAAGAGAGACTTGAGAAAGTAATTTAACTTAAATCCTAAAACGGTGACGTAAAAACGCGAGCTAAAAACGACTAAATATGAAGAATAAAAAAAACTAGAACAAAAACGGAGGTGTTTTGAGCTAAAAACGAGAAAGAACGAGAACGGGATCGAATCCCGTTCTTTAAAAAATGAAAAGTTGCAAAAATGACCCTATGAAAATACTAATATTTTTCCTAGAAACTATGTAATAAAAGAAATTTTTTTTAAAAAGATTTATATTTTTTTGATTATTTTTTTATTTTTTATGAATTTATTAAGTTTTTAATGAAAATAAATCATAAAAAAAATACTAAACTATTTTTAAAAATTATGAAAAAATTAAGAAAATTAGCTGAGACTAATACTGTCCTAGAAAAAAATAAGCTGTCCCCAACAGCTTATCCCAATAAGCTGTTAAAAATCAAAACAACTTATAAGCTTATTTGGCCAAAACGTGGTTAAATATTTTAACCACATGTGTCCATTAACAAAAAAGACAGCAAGGTGCGCATGCGGGTGATGTGTGTGTAATAAAGGGATGATATTAGGTTTGAGGTCGGTGGGTATCTAGCCCTACTCACCCCTGACTTCTACTTTCCCCTTTTATTTATTTTTTATTTTTTTTGAAAAGACGAAAATAAGCATTTTTTATGAAAGCACTTTTTATAAAAGCTACAAATAAGCTCAGAATAAGCCAAAACAAACGGACAGTATAAAAAGTTTTATACACTTATAAAATCAAGCTAAGTATGATTTGGCTTTTTGGACCTAAATAACAACTAAAAAAAGAAAATTAACTAACCTAAGATTTAACCCTACAGCACAATAAGCAAATGCAACTAAAATGACAAAAAATTAAGAGAAATAATATGAGAGAGCTAAAAAGCTAGTCAATCATAAGAAAAGTGGATGCAAAACATACAAAATGGCACCTTTGTTCTTATTTAATCCCTAAAAGACATAAACTGGGGCTTAATTAACTTATTAAACCTAAAAAGCTATGGTCCAAGAAATCTATACAAAACAACAATCAAAAAGATATGAAAGAAAAAAAAGCAATAAAAGAAGCTACTTATAAAAAAGATAGGACATGACAGAATTTCTAAAATAAACCAAGAGTGCACAAAGGGGCTTTTCTTTTTGGCTTTTTAAGTACAATAAGCAAAACAAATGGGAAATAAGCAAAGCTAGATACCTAAGCAGCAGCTACTGAACAATAAGGTAAACAAAATTGAGCAAATAATTGATACCAAAACTCAACAAAAGCAATCTTCAGCACCAGGTAGAACTTAGCCAAAAAGCCAAAGATGGGCATTATCCTAGCTTAATTATAAGCATGACAAATTGGGATCAAAAAGGCTAAGTGGGCGTTATATGCCCTAAATTATTGTACTAATAAGCTACTAAGATCTAGCAAACTAAAAAAGAATTTTGCTCAAATCAGCAAACTAAAAGAATTTTGAATCACAATTAAGTCTTGAAAAAGCAACATGAAATAGGCTGTTCTTCGGACACAAGTTAACCCACGACTACTTAACACTTGACTACCCTGGACTTTTGCTAAAATAAAGGACTAAACTCAACATCACTTGTGATATTTTAGAAACAAATAAGTATGCTTTTTAACCTTTAGTGTCACTTGTGATGTTTCATTGTTTTGTATATTTTTTATTTATCACCTGTGTGTTTTCTAATATTTTTATACTTTTCATGCACTAGTTGGTTTTTGTATCTTTCACCGCATTAGACAAGCACAATAAATGTTTTACTGTCACTTTAGGGTTGCTTAATAATGAAACTTGCTCAAAAGTTATGTTTTTTTTTAGAATATTTAACATGTAATCAATGTTATCTATCACTTGTCATTAGGGGTGTGAATCGGGTCGGGTCGGTCGGGTTCGGGTCAATCGGGTCGGGTCAAAGCTCAAAAATTTCATACCCGAACCTTACCCTATTTAAACTCGGGTTACTCGGGTTCGGGTCAATTCGGGTCGGGTCAACCCGAATTTGAGTAAAATGACAAAAAATTTCCTTTTTTTACTCTTTTATATAGAAAATCTATAATTTTATATTAAAAAAATAAAAAAAATCTTTATTCGGGTCAATCGGGTTGATCCAAACCCGAGTTATCCAAAATATTTCATCCCGATACCCGACCCTATTTAGAACTCGGGTTAGTCGGGTTCACCCGGATTGACCCAAATAAGATTTTTGACCCGAGTGACCCGACCCAAATAAGGTCGGGTCGGGTCGGCATTTTTGACACCCCTACTTGTGATACTATACTCTTAGTAGGTATACAAAGGTTAAACCTCTTTAGGTGAATTCTTATTTTGCTCAAAAGCAATGCTAAATTAAAGCAACACTCGTTTGATTTTAACAATATGTCAAAGTTTTTAATTTTATAGTTTGCTTCTTTTTTATTCATTTTAGTATTTGTAAGTGACACTTGTTTATCACTTGTGATATAACATTGTATCAAAGTTGAAAAGTATTTAAATGATCCAACTTAGTCATTTTAGAGTAATATATCAGGTGATAAAGTAATATAATGTGAAATTAGTCACTTTAGAGTAATATCTCATGTGATATAGCAAGACATGAATGATGTGTATTTTTGCTCATTTTATTGCTTTATCACCTGTGATATTACTCATATGTAAAATACCAGAATTAATGTTATAATTTATTGCTTTATCACATATTGCTCATATGTAGATAGATAACATTTATTACATGTTTAAAATTTTAAAAATAACCACAATTAACATCATGTTATATTGCTTTATCACATGTGATATTAATCATATGTAGAATATCATAGCTAGTGTCAAATTATATTGCTTTATCATATGAGATTTTATTATTATTTATTTATCACTGATGATATTACAATGTTAGTAGTAATAAGTGTTAAGCCACAAGTGAATCTTAGTTAATAAAGGTTCACAATTATTTATCACTAATGATATTAAAATGTCAGGAGTAATAATTGTTAAGCCACGGGGGAATCTTAATTGATAGTTGTTATATTTATCACCAGTGATATTACAATCTCGGGGGTAATCAGTCTTAAGCCACGAGTGAATTTTAGTTGATAAAGGTTATATTTATCACTGGTTATATTACAATCTTAAAAGTAATCAATGTTAAGCCACAAATAAATCTTAGTTAATAGAGGTTCTGAAGGTGGATGTAGCAAGTCTGAAGGCTGATGTTGTTTTCAAATAGTCTTAGAATATCACATGTGGTAAAACATAAAATCAACAACAATAATGAAAAACTGATAATACATTTGATAAAAGTGACTTCATTTATTATCCTTTGTGGTATTATACTTCATTCTTTTATACCTTAGTTTATCATAAGTGCTAATTCATTAAATGGGCAAAACATAAAACATCTTATTTACACATCACTTGATTATTATAAATGATAGTACATTAAAATGAACAATATATCCAAGTCACAAACAATTAACACAAAACATTTTTGTTGCACATACTATTCAACAAACAAGTTCTATATTCACCTTTAGGACTACAAATATTCAGTTACATAAAATAAATAACCAACAAGTTCCATATTAAGTAACTGGATATTACACCAACTTGTGATATTACACATAGTGGTTAGGGGTTTAGGGTTTTTGTTATAGGTTTTAGTGGTTAGGGGTGTAAGGTTTTTGATATAGATTTTAAAGTTTATGTATATACCACTTGTGATATTACACCTAGTGGTTAGAGATTTAAGGTTTTTGGTATAGGTTTTAGTGATTAAGGGTTTAAGCTTTTTGGTATAGGGTTTAGTAGTTAGGGGTTTAGGGTTTTTGGTATAGATTGTAAAGTTTACGTATTCATCACTTATGATATTATACCTAGTGGTTAGAGGTTTATGATTTTTGGTATGAGATTTAGTGGTTATGTGTTTAGGGTTTTTGGTATAAATTTTAAATTTATGTATATATCACTTGTGATATTATATCTAGTGGTTAGGGATTTAAGGTTTTTGTTATAGGGTTTATTGGTTAGGGGTTTAGCGGTTTTTGATATATATTCTAAAGTTTATGTATAAATCACTTGTGATATTATACCTAGTGGTTAGAGTTTTAGGATTTTTGGTATAGAGATTAGTTGTTAGAGGTTTAGGGTTTTTGGTATAAAGATTAGTTGTTAGGGGTTTAGGGTTTTTGGTATGTATTTTAAAGTTTATGTATATATCACTCGTGATATTACACCTAGTGGTTAGGGGTTTAGGGTTTTTAGTATAGGGTTTAGTGGTTAGGGAGGGGGATTTAGAGTTTATAGTATAGGGTTTAGCGGTTAGTGGTTTAGGGTTTTGGTATAAAGTTTACTGGTTAGCTGTTTAGGGTTTTTGGTATAGGGATTAAAGTTTATGTATACATTACTTGTGATATTATACCTAGTTGTTAGGGGTTTTGGGGTTTTGCTATAAGGTTTAAGGGTTTTGGTATATAATTTAAAATTTATGTATGTATCACTTGTGATATTATACCTAGTAGTTAGGGGTTTAGGGTTTTTTGTATAGGGTTTAATAGTTAGGGGTTTAAGGTTTTTGGTATATATTTTAAAGTTTATGTATATATCACTTGTGATATTATACCTAATAGTAGACGTTTATGGTTTTTAGTATAGGGTTTAGTGGTTAGGGATTTATTGTTTTTGGTATAGATTTTAAAGTTTATGTATATATCACTTGTGATATTATACCTAGCGGTTAGGGGTTTAGGGTTTTTGGTATAAGGTTTAGTGGTTAGAGGTTTATGGTTTTTAGTATAGGGTTTAGTGGTTAGGGAAGGGGTTCAAGGTTTTTGCTATAGAGTTTAGTGGTTAGTGGTTTTGGGTTTTGGTATAGGGTTTAGTGTTTAGATGTTTAGGGTTTTTGGTATAGGGTTTAGTGGTTAGGGGTTTAAGGTTTATGTACATACCAATTGTGATTTTATACCTAGTGGTTAGGGTTTATGGTTTATGATTTTTGGTATATGGTTTAGTGGTTATGGGTTTTAAGGTTTTTAGTATAATATCAGTGATAGATAATGTATGAAAATGGAAGAAACCGTATAAAAACTACTAAAAATAGACAAAACGTGTGAAAATAGACGAAAATTGACAGAAATGTATGAAAACAGACATAAACGTAAAAAAACAAACTAAAACATAAGAAAATAGACTAACACATATGAAAACGGATGGAAACGTCTGAAAACGACCGAAAACGGATGAAAACATATGAAAACAGACGAAAACGAGCGAAAACAAATGAAAACGAGCGAAAACCTACGAAAACAGACGAAAAAGTGCGAAAGTGTGCGAAAACACGCGAATGCTGGCCGAAACGCGCGGACGCGGTCCGAAACGTGGCGGCGGCCGAAACGCGCGGACGCCGGCCGAAACGCGCGGAGGCCCCCCGAAACGCGCGGCGGCCGGCCGAAGCGCGCAAACGCCGGTCAAAACACGCGAACGACGGCCGAAATGAGCGAAAGCTGACCGAAATCCGCGAAAGCTCGCGTAAACCCGCGAAAACTGGCGAAAACACGCGAAAACTAACAAAAACGCGCAAAAGCTAACGAAAATGTGCGAATGCGGGTAAAACGCGCAAAAGCTGAAGAAAACGCGTGAAAGCTAACGAAAACGCGCAAATGGGGACGAAAGCGTAAGAAAGTGTCCAAAAAACGGACGAAAACATGTAAAAACGTGTGAAAACGTAAGAAACAGTGCGAAAGCAGACGAAAAAGAAGAAAAAGTGTTAAAACAGACGAAAACATATGAAAACGTGTGAAAACAGACGAAAACGTGCGAAAACGTAAGAAATCATGCGAGAACATAAGAAAACGTGCGAGAACGTCTAAAAAGAACGAAAACGCAGGAAAACGTGCGAAAACAAATGAAAACACGCGAAAACGTGCGAAAGCGGACGAAATCGTATGAAAACATACAAAAACGTATAAGAACGTAAAAAACGTACAACAACATAAAAAACGTAAAAACGCAAAAAAAAAACATTGAAAATGTCAAAAATGTTAATTGATTGCAATTTGGGTAAGATTTGCCAACTCTACAATTAATTGCAATTTGGGTAAGATTTGCCATTGTGTCGTTCAACTTTTAAATTCGTGCTATTATATGTATTTTGTGACCATTTTACCCTCACTTTTTTCAAATTTTGAAGGGTAAAAGAGTCATTTTACATGCAGAAATAGTCACAGAATACACACAATAGCACGAATTCAAAAGGCAAAAAAAATAGTTGTTTACATACAATGACAAAAAGTGACAAGTATAATACATTTGTAGGCAATTAACCCTAAGTATTTTGTCGTTCCTTTGCTAATATTAGTCACAATAACTACTTGGTTTAGGAAAACCATGACCATTGGATGCAATTCTATACAAGTATGTTGCAAATAAATACGAAGTGAATTAGCATAACGTTGTGCCATTATATATATACTTGCTTTGGCAGAAACTGAGCAAAAAGATTTGTTTAGACTATATATCGCTTTGCTATTAGCTAATGATATCTATATGGTCTCATGGTGTATCTTGAGCAAACATACTGTTTCCTATTTTCATACACGCATTAATAATTTTGGAACTCAATTTGTTAAGGCACTTTAATTTTGGGGCATTTATCGCAATGTTTGAAAACTGGGTTGACCATGCCGGTCCAACCAGTTTAGGAACCGGCCCGGATGTGACCGGTTTTTTGCTTCTTTGAGAACCGGTTTGAATGGTCGGTTTCCGTTGACTCAGTCTGATAAATTCGGAGGGGTCATGACTTCTTTTTTAAAATTCTACCAAGAACCTTTTTTTATATAGACATTTTTAAGTTTAATTGACATGTTAAAGTGGTAGGGACTAATGTTAGTTAAAATTTTGTAAAACAAAAAATTCGAGTTAAAAATAACTTAAAACACAAATTAATATAGTCTTATTATAATCTATTATAACTTGGCATCGGATTGCTTTTGCATAATCTTTGCTTATGATTTATAGATATATAAAACATAAAAATAAGCTCTATCGGCATAAAAAATTCGGATCTATATCATCGGTTCAACTAAAAGTAAGGAATAATGTCAATTTACAAATTAATTATAGGAAAAAAGTATAGATCGTATATAAACTCGTTCGGACTCGATGGTTCTTACGGTATATAATTTACATTATAGTTTTTTGTATAATTGTATTTAATCCAAGCCTTCATATCAAAATATAATCAAACACATGATATCACGCGTGCTAATATCCTATGGGATATGAAAAACTGGAAATATCCCAAAAACATGTTATTTTCAAATAAGAGTTGCAATAATAGTCATAATAAACAATTTATTAGTAACAAGATATCATAGATTCATATCCACACGACTTTTACGAGTAACCCGGTAGTTTCTATAATTGTAGTCAAAGTTGGTAGGCTCGATAACTCTAGAAAACGAAATTAAAAAGACGGCTTAGCAACTAAATTGTGGAAGAAACCAGGAAGACTTCCAATCCCGCTTTAAAATATTAAGAAATGATTTATTCGTCATTCTTTTAATCTTTTTAACAAATGAGCTACGCGGAACGAGCATAGCACTAGCGGAGCAACAAAGTTAACGTCCTAGGGGCACACTTTCATAATTTTTAGAAATTACACTATAAATCGGCATGTTTAAGGGGGCATATTACAAAATCAATATGATATTTTTAAAAAATTTATACTGGAATTTTTTTCGCTAGAAAGCATGTGCCCACCTTCTCCCCTCATGTCTCCGCCTCTGAAGCATAGGCTCTCGGTATGTGTGGTTCAATTTGTGCGTGTGTTTAATTTTGTGTGTTATATGCTTTATTTGTTTATGAGTAAACTGCAATAATTATCCCTGTGGTTTGTAGTTTGTGTCACTAATCATCTCTAGTCGATACTATTGACACTAATCATCCCCGAGTGGCAAATGCCCGGCATCCTTATTGGGGATGATTTTTGCAAACTTTGTACAATAATTAATTTCTTGCTCAAATAAAATTATACTTGTCAAAGAAATTATACAACGTTAGTTTTGGGGCATTTCTGTCATCATTTGTATTTGTCAAACTTGCCAACCATTTTCCAAGACAAACATAGCAATCATGGCAGCTCATATTATACTACTTGTCAAAGAAAATATGCATTTAAGATATCCAGTTTAACATTATTATATATTTCAATAACATAAAAACGTTAACTAAACACATCTTGAAAACCTCCTTCCAACCCATCCTTGTCAACGCTGCTGCTGCTATCACTTTTTGTTTCTTCTTCTTTTACCAGGTAAAAATGCTTCTTTCGGTGGTTATTTACTCTGCTCTTTTAGTTTTTGTTTGTTCCAAGGGGGTGTTTGTTTCGGCTTATATAGCCGCCTTATGGCTTATTTGCTTTTTGTCGAAACTTTTCGGTTTATATAAGTTTACTATGATATAATAAACTTATATAAACACTTAAGTTTCAAGATATAAGTCACGAAAAGTCAAATAAGCCATTGGCGGGCTATATAAGCAGAAACAAACTAATTTTTTCATGATTGACTTAGGGTGTGTTTGTTTCATTAAGATGTTTTGAGTCTGAATCTGACTACCACATCTTACTAGTAAGAGGTGGCTATAATGTCTGAATCTGAATGAAATAATGTTGTTTGTTTTTCTATAATTGTCTGAATGGTTTTAATCGTCCGTTGTTAAGTATATATTCGCACTAGATGGTCCAAGTTTCTTCCATGGAGGATTAACATGTTTATGTGGAGACTCACGTTAGATCGCCTTCTTCACATATTAATTTTATCGAGACGTAGTTTCGATATTGATTCAGTTATATGTCTGTTATGCTCGAGGGCAGCCGAGACTAAAGATCACTTGTTCTCCTTTTGTGAGATAGCATCTAACAGTCTCGAGGTTAGTTCGTGTATGGTGTGGAATTTCATATTCTCATTTAAATTTCATTTTGTCTTAGCAGCTTGGATTGATGGTTTGTCAAGTGCTTTGGTAAAACAAAAGAGGATGTACGTGATAGTAGTGACGTCGTGTTGGTATATTTGGACGCTTCAGAATAGTATCATTTTTAATCTTCATCCTATGAGGAAAAGTGACATTTTTGATCAGATCCGTTTATATTCTTTTTCTTGATTATAACGTAGAGGCGTCAAATTGTTAAGTTGAAAAAATTGGCTAAAAACTCCTTTGAAATTTTTTAGCATCCGGCTAGTTTTGTGTTATATTTGATTTTGTTTAGAGTCGGAGAAAAAAAGAAAAATATGTGTTAAAGTCGGTTGTAGAGACATATTCCAAACGATTTATACGATTAAAAAATGACACAATTTCTTGTTTTTTTATAGTATCAAAATCATGGAATACTGATACGCTTAGTCGCTTACGTATTTTTAATTTATGAAAACCATCTTTCATATATATATATATATTGGTACTTTTTAGTTTGTAACAAAATAGAGTATGATTCTGTGACAATATTTAAATTCTCATTAAACTGTGTTTGTTAAACCACATATTTTTTAATGACAACGAAACATATATAACATAATTCACGGAGTTAACGGGAATCTTACTATATTATAAAAGAAATTGGAATCTCTCTCGTCAGTAATTTTTTAAGTAATCTAAATTTTCATGAATAGTATACAAGCTTTAATGCATACAACCAATAAACAAAATATATTAAATACACTCTTTAATGTACTCCATCCGTCCCATAATAAGTGTCCACTTGGACTTTTTTTTAGTCTTTTTTATCTAACTTTGACCATAAATATTTTTATTTGTGTTTTATAATACTTGATTAAAATTATACCATTGAAAATTCATTTAAAAACCGAATCTATTCATATAACTTTTATTAAGTATTATATAACACAAATACAAATATTTATGGTCAAAATTCCATAACAAAGACTTTGAAAATTTCAAGTGGACACTTATTATGAGACGGAGGTAGTACAAACTTAAAAATTGAAACATCCAAACAAAGAAATATATTGTACAACTTTTTAATACATAATTAATACTCCTATTAAAACACCATAACCATTTAAAACGTACATACCAAATTAAATACAACAAATTAAAACACCTCATTACTCAAAAGTACAATAATATTTTCACTATCTACGCTCTAAACAAGCTACGTACAACATAATCTAAAGTATAAACTAATTAAACACACTAATTAATATTATTTTTAAAACATCACTAAAATGAATAGTACATGTTGTTATACACACTGTACAAACTAAAAAAACACACAAAACTTCATACAATTTATGTGCTAACAAGTTGATGATACATATATTTTTGAAAATCGAACCGGACCAACTGGCTCAACTGGGAACCGTAGTCGCCACCATTTCGGCAAGCCAATAAAGTCATCCGAAAACGAACCGGAGAGGACCCGTCGGAACCGATACAAACGGGTCGGGATCTATTTCTCTGGTTAATTGTCACATGGTACCCTCCACCGCAATGCACGAGCACCCTACTAGTCTACTATGATGTTTAAAAAGGCTAACTTGTTTGCAATTAACAATATTTTTTCTAGGCATAATGACGGAAGGTCTTTATTGGTAAGCAGATGTAAATTACAAATTGTCCTTAATTGTTTGCAATTAATAGTAATTTGTGATATTGTGAAACCACAAAAGACTAAACTCCAATTTGTCTCTTTATATTCATATAAGCCCGTTCTTGTAAACCTACAGATATAATGTCAATAATGAAAAAGTGGGAACATCTCAAAATACCATTTGA
>BQNB010197451.1:0-11210 GCA_026074375.1 Tanacetum coccineum | reverse complement strand
CCCCTAATCCACTAAAAACCCACCCATATTATCATGATTTGAGTATGGTAGGGTTCAAAGGTGTCAACCCCATTTTTAAAACCCATATAACACACCAAACAAAGTTTTTGAAGCATCTTTGAGTCCAAACCCTCCCACACCCTCTTACCAAACGGGCCCTTAGATCAGTGGGATGTGCCAAACACTCAAATATCTCTTTATGAAACTGTTACAACTTTAAACAACACAAACACATCCAAACACTTTTTTCAACTGCACGTTTTATTGTACCTGATTATATAATTCTGCTTTATGGTGTTGTTATCAGGTTACCCTGGAGATCTTTCCGTCACTGCAACTTACACACTTACTTCAAAAACTACTCTGAGGCTCGACATGGAAGCAGTTCCCGAGAATAAACCAACCCCAGTCAGTTTAGCTCAGCACACCTACTGGAATCTAGCAGGCCACAACTTTGGCACCATTCTCGACCATTCAGCACAAATATCTGCAAAACATGTCACACCCGTTGATGAAACCCAAATCCCAACTGGGGAGATCATGCCTGTAGAAGGAACTCCATTCGACTTCACTACTGAAAAGAAAATTGGTACCTCAATTCACGAGGTTGGCAAAGGGTATGACCACAACTACGTGCTTGATTGTGGGGAAGAAAAATCCGGCTTAAAACATGCTGTCAAACTTAAGGACCCGTCTAGCTCACGCGTCCTTAACTTATGGACCAATGCCCCTGGAATTCAGTTTTATACAGCTAATAATGTGAATGGTATTGTTGGGAAAGGAGGAGCTGTGTATGGAAAACATGGAGCAGTATGTTTAGAGACGCAAGGGTTTCCAAATGCCATCAACCAAACAAATTTTCCCTCTATTGTTGTTCAACCGGGCGACAAGTATCAGCACAGTATGCTATATGAGTTCTCTATCGAGTAAGCTGTTTGTTTTGAGTTATGTTTAGAAGCTATATTCTGATAAGTTGGTGAACATCATGTGCTTGCTCTAATAAATGATGTATTGCCATATAATCGCCTCTGATAAGTTTTAAGCTCGTTTTATATGTGTTTTCCAAATTAGAAACTCTAGTTTGTATTTGTTCATGGTTTCTTTTGGCCTTGGACCCAACCATAAACACATCTAGAGCTTTATCAAACCAGATATATAGATCAGTCCAGTTTTCGGTTTGGATAAAGCTGAGAACAGTCTGATACTGGTTAAGCAAAAGACCAGTCATGAATTGGATAAATTAGGCAAAAACGACAGGTTGACTCTAGGGCGCGCATCTCCCATGTGTATATCTTTAAAATTACCTTTAAGCTAAAACGAATTGGCATTTAACTGGACACCTTACAAGTTTAATTCAATAGTTGAACATACGTACCCAAAATATTACTCGTGTGATACGTTAACTTTCATTTTTGTACCAATATGATACGTGGGTGGCCGGGCTAAACCGGTTAAAAAGTGATTTTTTTAGCAAAAATGGTCCCTTGCGATTTGTGTCTTTTGCAAAATAGGTCCCTTTCGAATTTTTCTACTGCAAAATAAATCTGTTGTGATTTTTTGCAAAATATGTCCTTGTGCGATTTTAGTTCCTGCTAAATCTTTATCTTTTAAGCAAAAACTTATGATTTTTCCAAATTTATAGTTTGCATATCTTGCAGAAATTGGGTATTTTTGTGATTTTTTTTAAATATCCATTTTTTACCAAAAAATCCAAATACCCATGAATTTCGTAAGATTTGTGAAATTTGAAAATATCACAAGTTTGCTTACAAAAATGGTCCTTTTGTGATTATATTTTTTTGCAAATTTTGGTCCTTAAGTAAATCTCTTTTTGAATTTTATTTTCAGTTAATTGCATAATTTTTAGGTATTTTTGCAAAAATGGTCCTTTTGCGAACGTTTTTTATATAGCATGAAATTTTTTATCTTTAGTTATATCAAATATTTTTTTTCACTTTTAAAGTAAAAGCGCTAAAAAAATTGTATAAGGACTAAATTTGTAAAAGTAATATGCATTGGGATTAGTTTTGTATATTTAAAAAGAAAGACTAATTTTGTAACTTTAAAAACAAGGACCAATCTTGTAAAAAGATTTTTGCAGCAGGGACTAAAGCACACCGGTGCCTATTCAAATAATCACAAGGGACCGATTTTGCAATAGAAAAAATGAAAAAAGGCCTATTTTGCGAAATAAACGAATCGCAAGGGACCATTTTTGCTTAAAAATCACTTTTTAGGCAGTTTACGGGTTTACGGGTAACCCACCCACGTATCACATTGATAAAAAATAAAAGTTAACGTACCACACGAGTGATATTTTGGCTACACGTACAATAATGGTACACTTCAAAGAATACAGGTCTATTGTTTGACTTAAACCTTGTAAAAAACTAAGTACCAAGGAATATCAAGAAAAAACATTCTCTTAAAATTAAATAAATCTGAAAAAAGCAGTTTTGAGAAATATATTCCTAGCAAAAATCAAATGCAAGTTATACATTCAACTAGTTCTTTTCTGAAAACGTAAATCCGAACCTTGTACGACGGCCACCATTCTGTATAAATAGCTATACAAGTGGAGTAAATCAGTAAAATGTAGTGTAAGTTGTTAGTTGTGGGCTAGACGTTATGTAAAACTATATATGGCCAAGTCCGTTAGTATATCAAGTATTAAAGTTCTATTAATGACGTCCATATTATTTAACTTCTTTCAACTGCAATTAAGGGTGCGTTTGGTTTGTTGGTAGGATTGAAATAGGATTCGGATTCGGTATGATTTAAAAAAAAAATAAGAGAGAGAAAATAAATAATTATTTTAATATATATATTATTTATTACAAATAAATTAGATATTATGAATTAAATTGGATTAAAAAATTAAACATTATTATTTTATAATATAACAAGAGAAGAGATAACATTAAAAAAAATATGAGGCTCACGGCTTTTTTTATGATCAAGTCTGGTATGGGAGACCCTACCATTTTGCTAGAATAAAACTAAAAAATGGAAACTAAATCGACAAACAAACAATCATTTATCATTGATTCTTTCAAACCAATTCCAACACCATAAAACAAACGGGTCTTAATTATCCACGATATATATACGCCAAAAATGCATCTCACCGCAACCGTTTAGTTGAGAATTATTCTCACACAAATAAGGTACGTACTAAAAGCCCTTTGATGATGATGTGCACATTCAAGTGTGACATTCCTTTCGGCTTCCGTGTTGCGTCAAGGCGCCTTATTAGTAATTGTGTTGCTACACCTAGTATTTTAACACATATCTTACACCTCCAACATTCGTATTGTCAGATATTGGCTAATTTAGTTAAATCAGATCAGTTCGATCAACATGACAATTGGGTTCACGAGTCAACATATTGCTCGGGTTGGTTTGGTACCTGTATGAGACTGTTAGTGTAATAGAGTGTTTGGACAAGAACTGTCGAAGATGATAACGCATTTGCACTCAGGGTGAACTCAGGACTCTAAGTTATCATATGCATATTTTTTTTTTTGATGTATCAAGGGAAAAAATGAATTAAAAGTTACGATTTCATTAAAACTATTAGAAAACGTGTTTTTGTTTTGACATATTAGTAGACTAGCTGAAAAAGACATGTATTTGGTGACACAAAATTTCGAGACCAGATTCATTTCAAAGTAACCATGACTTTTAACGAAAATTTACATTATGCGACAAACATTCATCCGAAACCCCTGCGTCCCGCCCCAATTGCACTTAGCTACCACGACTCGCGCAGAAAGTTCCGCGTTTTTAAGACTAATACTGTTCCCACACTAAAGACCATGGACTTAATGTGTAATATTTACTATTTTTCTGAACAGTTAAAAAGTACCCGATTTGATCACCCATCAATCTAACATTAAAAAATCTTTAGCAATGGCTGAAAAGAAGTCACCACAAATATTTGAACTAAACAATGGATCAATGAAGGTTTTGGTATCCAACTATGGATGCACCATCACTTCCTTGTTTGTCCCTGATAAACATGGTACTTCCTTCCTTATCATATTGTCTGTTTTTTTTTTATTGATGATAATTGATGATGTTTAATGGGTAATTTTGTGTATTAATAATGAAGGTAAATTGGATGATGTTGTTCTTGGATTTGACACTCTTGATCCCTATCTGGTCAGTTCCATCACTATCATCATATTTCTCAAGTCATTATATTACTTTGTTTTCTGAATTTTGATTTAGCTATATTCTGTTCACATGTGCCGAATCCGCGCTATCCAAAAGGGTAGTCGCCCTGGGATTAGTGGGCTCGCAATGTCGAGTCGGCTGGGTAACCAAAAAATTTTTTTTGATAATTATTACTTTCATGATTATATGTAACAAGTTTCCTATTAAGCTCGAATATTTATAAAATGGACCTAAATGTTTAATCCTTGCGATATTTTCATTTCTGAGCTTGCAATTTTAGCAGATTGGATATAAGGGAGTGTTTCGAATTGCATATGTTTAGCTTATGCTTATGGCTTTTAAGCATTTTCAATGACACGCTTTTCCATGTGCTTATTTCCTAACAAAATAAGCAAGTAATACAATGAACACTTGGCAATCCAAACACTTCAGAAGTGCTTATTTCTTATAAAAAAAGATACAACAACACTATGCACTTAAACCACGCAATCCCAAACACCCTCTAAAGTGTTTTTGAAACTTGAGTCACATACTTACAACAATCAATTTAAACTTTATAGCCAAAACCAATTATGACTATGATTTTCAAGTTATTTTCTTAGAAACTTGAACATATTCTCGTTAGTCAACTTGAAAATTGTAATAATTTGTTTGAAAAAGCATATCCAAACACCCCTTATTCTGCACCATCCCTTCCTGTCTAGAAATGTCTTTTGTACTCAAAGTAATATACTTCGAATTTGATTCTATGATATTGTTTGTTTTTCGCCAGAATGGTGAAACGATCACATACCCGAAGCCAAACACACTAACTGGCGTATGCAGGCACGATAGCGCCCATCCGTCCAGGCAAGTGTCTCAGATCTCTTCCTCACACCGTGAGCGCAAACCAGTACTTATGGAACAGCACTTTCTGGAATTACTAAACACGACTTCACATCTTCCTAGTCACATATTTCGTGCTCACGACCAACCTTTTCCTGTGTGAGTCGACAACCGGCTCAACTAATATTATCCTCGCTGCGTAGTATATGTCATCTAGGAACGGAATGCGACGCTCAGAAAGCACGGAAGCACCTACAAAGAAGGAGCGACACATTTCAGTATATATCTCTCGCCTTAGCACACCACTATGAACGAGCGACTTCACAACTTCTCGAGACTACGAGGACCTATTACACGGTAACCGGACGAGCCTTTGGCATAAACAACGCTCCTCCCATGGTAACGACCATGCGTATGATAAAACCGAGCCTTAGGTCACTCTAATGTGTGATCATCAAATATGAATATAGGATGTCTTCTCGTCGACTTATATCACACATCGTTTTCAACACCACTGAGGTGTAGAGGATTGGATATTGAGGACCAGTACTCATGCCAATTACAACACCACTCGTAACACGTGTAGAGTACGAATTTATCTCACTCTCTATCTATGCAGCGTAATGCACTCTACGAACGACTACCAACAAGGAGTCAGTCGCGGAGTGGGAGATCATCGATCACACAGTGATCAACAACAATAAGTACAGAAAACACAGAAGGGCTACAGCTATATTGGAGCTCTCTTATAAATCTAATGAAGAGCTTAATATGTGTTATATCTGATGTGATCAGAGAAGCAGATTTAGCCCAAACAGTCTCCATGGTACGAAGTGTAACTGCCTTAAATTTTGTTTATCTATGAATACAATCGTCGATTAGGTTTAAAACACTTTGTATTACTTTTGCCAAAACTATTTA
This sequence comes from Tanacetum coccineum, assembly GCA_026074375.1. Lineage (NCBI taxonomy): Eukaryota > Viridiplantae > Streptophyta > Magnoliopsida > Asterales > Asteraceae > Tanacetum > Tanacetum coccineum. Next base: position 5,285 of record BQNB010197451.1, on the reverse strand, counting down.
AAACCATAAATAAACATGTAATGAAGCAACCATGGTGATCAAAATATAATTAGTTAAAGAGAAAACAAGGAATTCATCTTAGCTTCTTTTTTTGGGTAAAGGGTTTATACCCGGTGAATATTCATCTTAGTTTCTTCTAGAAAACTATCTGCTATTGGAGGACTGGTGTGTGTACGTTAGTCTGTTCTTATAAAACTAGATTACACAGATATCAAACAATATTAGAAGCTGAGGAAGGATATAAATTACCAATATCTTCTAGTTATATAAAGTTTCTCTTTTCTGTTTTCTTGTTAGGTGGGATTAAAGGATTCGACAAGGTAGTTTGGGAAGTCATTGAACATAAAAAGGGTGACAATCCATCAATAACCTTTAAATACCATGCTCGTGATGGGGAAGAAGGTAATCATTTCTCTTTTATACACACATGATACATGTATGTTAAGCTAAGAAGGCGTGTGGATTTGCATTTTGAAAATGATGATCTGACTATCGCGCCTAAAAGTCACAGTAATTAGTTTTTAACGTTTGAGTAAACAGATTTTGCTTCATAAGTCATTTCCAAACAAGTTGCAACCAAATTCATTATTTAAGTGTATAATCAAATTTCTTACTTATATCTTCGTTGAACTTTTACCACGGAAAACCTTATCCGTTTACCCGTTTTGAGGCTTTTTATAACAAAATTTCTTTTTTGTTGATGATTTTCTATATGGGAATGTGCCTAACATTCAACATCTGATCATCTTACTTCAAACAGGAAGAACACATTTTACACTCCTACATCCCATTTTAATTACAAGTGATTATCTGATTTTGATAAATGTTTTTTTAATCAGGTTACCCTGGAGATCTTACCGTCACTGCAACTTACACACTTACTGCAAACACTTCACTGAGGCTCGACATGGAAGCAGTTCCTGAAAATAAACCAACACCCGTTAGTTTAGCTCAGCACACCTACTGGAATCTAGCAGGTCACAGCTCCGGTACCATACTCGACCATTCAGCACAAATATATGCAAAACACTTCACACCCCTGGATCAAACCCAAATCCCAACCGGCGAGATCAAGCCTGTAGAAGGAACTCCCTTTGACTTCACGACAGAGAAAAAAATTGGTACTTCAATCCATGAAGTTGGTATAGGGTATGACCACAATTATGTGCTCGACTGTGGGGAAGAAAAATCAGGCTTAAAACATGCTGTCAAACTTAAGGATCCATCTAGCTCCCGGGTTCTTAACTTATGGACCAATGCACCTGGAATTCAGTTTTACACGGCTAATTATGTGAATGGGATTGTTGGGAAAGGGGGAGCTGTGTACGAAAAGCATGGAGCAGTATGCTTAGAGACACAAGGGTTTCCGAATGCCATCAACCAAACGAACTTCCCCTCGATTGTAGTTCAGCCTGGTGAAAAGTATCAGCACAGTATGGTCTATGAGTTCTCCACTGATTAAGGTGTTTTTTTTTTTTTATAATGTCGAAGTAGATTCCAATAAGTTGGTGAACTCTCTGAGATTGATTTTAAAATAAAGTTTGTGTAGTGTTAAACTGTTAATAAGTTTCAGACTCTTATAGAATTCGGGCATTTATTGGATATATTGCAGATTGACAATGCCACTCCTTTCTTGGTCTGCTACATCGAACATCGTGTCCTCCTTTACTCAGGTTGCAGGGAACTATTGATAGTTTTAAGGTCGATATAGATCATCTAGGCTATGTCCAAAACAATGTTAGCAAAAACACCATATTTCGACACCTAAGATTTTTCTTCACTATCACCTAGCAATTAGCTCGCTGCGTGAAGGTTTGTAAAATCAGATTGCTCTTTATAACACTCGGCAAGCTCAGTAACATAAATTGTGAATCTTTGAGCTTCTGCTCTTTCACTTCTTTATCTCTATATCAATTATTGATACTCGACATGACTGCAAGATAATGATCACAATCAAAGATTATTGAGTGTGTTATTTGGATTGAAATGTATCGACAAGAGGTTAAAAAGTTAAGCCTCTTAATACCTTTTTTATTGATCAAAAACTTCAAATCACTTTTATAGATGAGGGTTGCAACTTGTGTGATTCTCTATCTCCCTCGTATCATGCTCTGGCGGTGGGATTAGATATATGATACTGGCGGGATTAGATATAGTGGTTAGTATGAATCAATATACGAACCTGCTTTACCAATTCAATTCGCATTTTCAATTGAATTATCTTGCGAGGAGTCGTTCACTTACTGACTTCTAAAAATGTATGGTGTGATACGAATCCAGTAGAAAACGTATAAACAATTAAGTTAGGCATTTCATCAAGAACTGTGTAATATCATGATATATCAATTTCAATTCACACATAAAATAATCAGTTACATGATTCAGTTTTGTTCATTCAACTGTAACACAAACAAATACTACAGGGCTATGTTAGTACACGCTTCCAAAAAACTCATAGACCCTTTAGAGGTATTTTATTAATAAAAAGTCATGATTTCGCGTCTCCACTTGCGCTCACTACAGTTGGTGCTTCTCTAGGACGATAGAATTGTCAAAGCTATTCTTTATGGCCGATACCTAAAGACAACAAGTACGGGGACAGGACGTGAAATCTGCACTTTATTTTCATGTAACACAAACAAATATAAAACAACTGAAGAAAGATTAAACACCAGAATGAATCTAACACATAGGATTTCATTCATTAAAAACAACAGTTCACAACATTTTCATGTTTCAACACCCACTTTCCAAAAAAAAAAAACAATTAAACCTAACCAATTACATTCATAAATAAAACCCCTAACCAAACACTCCAAATCAACCGCTGGTGAACTTTGTGACAGCCTTGGTGCCTTCAGAAACAGCGTGCTTAGCCAGCTCACCAGGCAAGACCAATCTGACAGCAGTCTGAATCTCCCTACTCGAAAGAGTATTCTTTTTATTGTACCTCACAAGCTTAGAACTCTCCGCAGCCAATTTCTCAAATATGTCATTAATAAATGAATTCATTATTCCCATTGCTTTGCTTGAGATTCCGATATCAGGATGGACTTGTTTCAAAACCTTGAAGATGTAGATCTTGTATGTTTCAACTGACTTCTTGTGTCTCTTCTTCTTCTTGTCTGCTGCGTCTTTTGGTGGGAGCTTCTTCTCTGCTTTGGGTTTTGGTGTCTTCTCTGCTGCTGGTTTCTTCTCCGCTGCGGGTTTCTTCTCTGCTGCCTTTGGTGCCATTTTTGGGATTAAAAGTGTGTGTGTGTGTGTGTGTTTTTGTTGTGTGAGATGATGATGAGAGTGAAATAATTGTGGGGTTGGTTCTTATATAGGGTTTGTAGGTGAGATTTGATTGGTTCGTTTGGTGTCACACGGATCGTGAACATGAGCCGTTCATATTTAGGATATTATTTTAACGGTCGAGATTGACGGAATCCATAACTCGCATGTGCAAGGACTTCTTTTTCTCTTTCTTTTTTTTTTCTTTTTTTTTTTGACTTATTAATATATAGAAAAAGGGTAAATTACATTGTTCGTCCCTGAACTTCACTCCATTTGCCCGTTTGGTCTCTCATTTTGAAAATTGACGAAAATGGTCGCGGAAGTTGTCCTCCATTTTCTCCATTATCTTTTTTTTCGATGGGTATTATTGTAATTTCATCTGAAATGTTAATTACACGCAACACCGTTGTCCTCAACCAATCAAATTTTCAAATTTCAAAATACTTCAACACCAGTTAAGTTACATTTTTTTGTCATTTTTTACAATACGAGATTGGTCCCTTAATCGCATAGTGATTGTTACCCTATTAATTAACCCGCCTAAATAGACACCTGCCAACTTGTCCCCAAATAAATACGTATGCATAAGGAACTATATATAAATACCCATTTCAACTAAAAGGGTTGGCTTATTTATTACACTTTTTGACTTTTTTGGTGAATTGATGACTCATAAAATAGGTATATCAATATGTCGTTTGCAACTTATGTTTTGCTCTTTAGGGGTTTATTATATCTAGTATTCAGTATTCACACACCTTTTCATGCCCAACAAAACACTTTCTTTAATTCTAAGTACAATTATGACTCGTTTTGTGCGTCTAGCGGAATTGTAAGTGGTTGCTAATTCAAGGTTGGTGGTTGATGTTATGTTGGTTTATTTTCAGAGGCACACGACAAAGGATATGCAGTATGCAACAGATCTGACCAAGTTATGACAGGAGTTGGCAGATCATGTTAGTGAGATAGATCTATTTATAGGTGAAATGGAACTTTTGAGTGGATCTTTGGTGGCGTTCAGCTGTGTGGAGTTTAAGATAATGCATTTATGAAATCCTACTAGTGGATCTTAAATTACCCCTATATGTATTTGTGGTTTTTTTTGTATGTATATGTGGTATGTTTGAGACAATCTGGTTATAAAAAGCCTACTAGTTATGTGTAGTTCCCTTGTACTAGTTTACGAATAACTTCAAAGTTATAATAAACTAGCTCATGGTTAAGTAATGTAACGAAAAGAAAGTTTTGATTAAAGATTAAATACTTAAAAGTAAAGACACAAAACTTTTAACGTTTAACTATTTATAAATCTTATTAAGAATTATACCCGTTATTTGTAGAAAAACAATAGGGATCGAATGACAATGTAAGTATAAGTGATCTCCTCTCTAATAACTTAGAATAAACCAAAGTATTATGCTATGTTAACAACTATGCTAACCAACTAAATTGCGTTCAAGGACTTAGTTAATTTAGAGGAGTAGATAGTTTATGAATGATAAAATATAGTGCACAAAACGTAAACCCTGCTCCATTACAAGATAACCTATTTATAGTCCTAATGTAGGGTAAGACCCATGTGGGTAATAAGTGTGTGTCGCCAAGTTAATTGGACAGATACATTCGTATATTTGTCTCTATTACAGTTTCTAATCTATGTAAGGGTACAACACACTTTCTAAATGTTAGTGATAACATTGGCCTTGTTCTTATACCCACCTTCATGATAGTTTGACTTAAAGGGATAAGTACTTGATCTTATCCCTTCATACATATCCCGCCTAATCTTCAGTCTCTAAGTCTTTAAGTCTTCAAGGATTGAGGAGGTCGTATGGGGTTCATTGAGCTTATTGCCTCAACTCACTGAACCCATCGCCTTCTTCTTTGGGGAAGGCAACTTACTGAATATGACTGTTCATTCTGTGACCTGAGTAGTTGGTATGTGCTTAATTACACATACCTTTTACCTTTAAAAACGAGCTAAAATAACCAAAAACGGACTCAAAATG
>BQNB010197449.1:0-11210 GCA_026074375.1 Tanacetum coccineum | reverse complement strand
TGTGACCATATCGATTATTTTAAAGTTATTAGGTATCGAAGATGTTTTCGCGGGTATTTTTTTTATCTGAATAAATCGAAACTTTGGTAATATTTTTTTTCCCTCTTACTTTGTGCATACAAATTTAAAAAAAATAAAAAAATAAAATCGTCGTCTTTCATAGCGAACTCTTCCTATATAAACCAGACGAGTAATCGCGCATAGCAGCGGGAATTCCTAACGGTAAATAATTGTAGTGATAAAAAAAGTTTATAGGTTATAAACAAAAAATAATAAAAGTTTGATGGTTTGGAGATTAAACATAATGTTTTGAAACCCGGTTTGACCCAGCAGGTTCAACCGGTTCTTGTCGAAAAACGGGTTAACTTGTATTTATAAGCCACAAAGAATTCCATATTACAAATCAGTTACCAATCACACATTTAATGTTATTAAATCCGGCCAAGATATTTTTGTCAAGTCATCAAATTTTACCAATCATATTTAATGTCAAGATTATTAGTTTCTAAGACTTGTACATTTGGTTTCCAAGACTTGTACATTTCTAAGTTTTTCGTCACACATTTAATGTCAAGATTCTTAGTTTTCAAGACTTATACATTTAGTTTTCAAGACTTGTACATTTTTCAACTTTCAACATCCTACTCTTTTCAAGAATTTGTGAAAAATGCTTTATAATGTAGTATAGATATAGATAGATAAGACTTGAGCCCAAGACTAATCCTATTTCTAAGGATCCAGCTAATGGAGATTAATGAAAATCTAATCATGCCAAAAATATAACACGTCTAAAATAAACATACTAAAATATGACGCGCCTAGAATAATTATGTATAGACTAATAATTTGTGCATGACAAATGAAAATCATGCTTACATTTGTCGATCCAATGTTAGTCTATAAAAGTTACATAACACGAGTACCATACACACGTAAAAATGTATCTTTTAAATGTAACGTTTATTGTCGTCCTAAATTATTGATAAGAGTAATTAAACTCGATACATGTCGTTGTTCCTAAGCCAATAACTGGATGCAAAGATTGCAGCACCATCAAAAACTTCATTCATCACCCCCTTCATGACCTTTCTGATAGAATATATCGGTGCGAAGATGCAGAATCCAACAGCTTTCTTCACGTTCCTCGTATAATTTATCTTGTTGTCGTGCCTTATGCCTAAATGATTGTAGTTCATTTTTATTATCATAACACTCGTTCCATCTATAAAAAAACATTTGAAAACATAAACCTTTAAAATATATAACAAAAAACCCTAAAAACATGCCAAATCATATAATTCTATTAAAATATTAAAAAATACCTAAAAACATTTTAGCGACGGTGGCGAACGGCGGCAGCCGACGGCGGTGGGGCGGCAGCTGGCAGCGGTGAGGCGGCAACCGATGGTGGTGGGGGGCAGCCGACGGTGGTTAGAGAAGAGAGATGAGTGAATGAGAATTGTGTCATGAGTATAATAGATTTATATAGACATGAGGCTATTAATTTGAACTTTCAAATTAACAATTAGCATTCAATTAAATTAATAATCACACATTTAATGTCAATATTATTAGTTTTTAAGGCTTGTATATTTAGTTTCCAAGACTTGTACATTTCTAGAGATTAATGCATAATTAGCCAATTAGCATTCAAAGCATCCGAAATTATTAATCAGCATTATTATAAATATTAATAGTAGAATGGGTTGTATATTTAGTTTCTAAAGTTTGTACAATTTTCAACTTTTTAATTCATACTCTTTTAATGGGTGAAATTTCCATTATAAAGTAGTATAGATAGGGTGTATTAATCATTTATTAATTACGTATTAATTATTTTTATTTTCAAATATTTATCTAATGGGTGTTATAATAGGAGTATTAATTATGTTTTAATTGTCAAGTTCTAATTATGTTTCTACTAGCTTAAAGACCCGTTTAACACCGGGTGTATTTTAAAAGCTTTATTTTGTAAGAAGTTATATGCATAAATAAAGTAAGAAAAACACCGAACATAAACAGGTTATGTTAATATATAAAAGAAATAATTAAATAATAAGTGAATTATTAGATAAACATTTGAGTTTGTAACAATTAAATAAATAAACGTCCTACTTTTAACGCAAGTCTGTGGTTTGAAAAGCCCGAGAACATTAATCAATTGCTTTATCAATATTTCTCAATAACATTATCAGGACTCCTACTTTTAACGCTAGTTTGTGGTTTGGAACACCTGAGAACTTCAATCACCCATATCGACCCGTTTCACAAAACCACCCGACTATTTACACAAAATCACCCATATCAGCCTGTTACACAAAATTACTCATATCAGCCTATTACACAAAATCGCCCATATCGACCCATTACACAAAACAATTATAACGGTAACACTTAATGGGTTTTACCATTAGAACCATTTCTCACCCGTAGAAATATCTAATGGTAGAATGAATGTAACACATAATGACTACACGAACTATAACAACTTTTTACTTTACGTAACAAAAATGTAATACAAATGAAGTATCAGCCAACCATGAATAATAAATAAATGAATCATTACTGTTAAAACACAGTTTAAATCCACATTCATTCTAAATAATAAGAGTTTGAATTTGCCTATTTAAAGATATTATCTATCTAATTTAAAATTTACATAACACTTACTAACATAGCCAAAATTTAGAGATGCTTTTAGTCTACAACACCTATAAGCCTTTCTAAAAATGCATAGACATCTAAGTTTCATGAAATTAAAATAGTAGTAGAAGTGTTCATGTTAGTTAATACACCATGGTTTCCTTATAGTTTATTTGATGTTCATGTGTATCAATGAACCTGAGTAACATGATAAAACCAAATTATTTTATTGACCCGATTTTATTTAACATAGCTTAAAGACCCGTGTAACTCCGGGTGTATTTTAAAAAAATATTTATAATAAGTTAATGTAAATAAGTAAGAAAATTTCATTCATATATGAAAAGAAATAATAAGAGAATACGCGAATTATTCGTCACATAATTAAGTTTGTAAAAATTATAATAATAAACATAAATGCAATTTGATGAGATTGAATAGCAATAAAGTAGGACGGATGGAGTAGTTAGTAGTCTTTATAAACGGGTAAGAAAATAGCAAAGTAATCGTAACCGTAGAAACACATAATCACCATAAGAGAAAACTTAATCAAGCTAAAGCTCATTACTCGTCTATATAATACACCTCATAAAGAAGGAACCTACCATACTTTTTAAGGAACCTACCATACTTTTTAGATAAAGGGTTATTGGGAAAAACATGCTTATTTTAAGTGCATTTTTTAGTCTACTACGGATAAGCCAGAATAGCAGTTATATAAGTGAATCGCCCCCCATACACCCAACAAGCAATTACAAACAAGGTTATTCCGAAACAACTTATTTCACAATTGTGAGAAAGAGTGGGAATTACTTATTTAAAAGATTTGAGCGAGCTTAAAAATAACATGAGGCCAAGCATACTTACGTTTAGTTAGTGTACATATTTCCTATAAATTATGGAGCAAAGAATCATTTTTGTGATAAGCAACACCAAACACCATTCATCAATTCATGTTTTCATTACATTAGAACGCATATAAATCGGGTTACTTATTGGCACTAAAACACTACTTAAACACATTTACTAATTATGGCAATCATTGTTTAAAACCGAATCGAACCAATAAAAAACCATGGTTTACTTTTAGAGATACTCACATGTAATATTCAAATAAGCAATCCAAATATAACCCATATACAAAGTTTCAAAAAAATCCACCATTGCCAGAATGTATTTAACATGATATGACAATCCCAAGTAGCCCATATATTCCTATAAGAAATAAGTTCAGACAATGATAAAATTAATGGAAAAGAAATCGTACCTGGTACAAAAGGATATCATATAAAGCCATCAATTTTTCTTCCATACCCGCCTACTCCACCAAGCTGATACAACTGATGTTGATAACATCTTTCCCAAACTCCCACTGCAACGATCATATCATAAGAAACAACGAATGGCATCAAATAATGTGATACCACTTCGAAACAAGTTGTGTGGATAATGGTTTATTGGAAATACATGCTTATTTTAATGCTATTTTATTACTTCTATAAATTAAGCAGATATCAGGTTCAGATAAGTGAACCCAAACTACTACCTGCAAAGAGCAATTAAACTCGTTATACTTCGATAACTACTTAATTCACAATTTGAGGGGATGTGTGGCATTACTAATTTAAAACGAGACATGCCTGCTAAAAAAATAAGTAATGTGCAAAAACATACTTAGTTTAGTTTATTTATATAGAAAAGCAAAGAAAGCCATTACTGTGTTAAGCAAATCCCACACACCCTTTTAATCAATTCATGATTGTCATTTTCCAATAATACGGCATATTAAATCGGTAAGCCTTGCAGGCATTAAACACGTACATTAACCACATAATCTAATTATGCGGCTTTAAAATCCGAACCAAAAAGCGAAATCATGGTTTACTCTTTAAAAGATACGTCCACAGAATGTAATAATCAAATAAGGCCATCAAATATAACACATATACAAGTTTCATAAAAATCCACAATTTGCCAACAAGTACTATAACCTGACAAAATGACGTGAGTTGACGACAAATCCTAATACCCAATAATCCTATAATAAATAAGTTTCGATAATGTATAAATAGTGGAAAAAGAAATCAATGCACGTGTACAAAAGACTTATAAGAAGCCATCAAATTTATTTTTCCATCACGCATCACACCACCCCATCACAAATTCTTCATATTCTACTTAGGATCGTTCAGTCGTCCTGGTTCAGCTACTAACCTTAGTAGTTTTGAAAGGTTCCTCCTCTCTGGTAAATAACTAATGTATTAAATAAACCAATCAGCTAAAGCTTTGAAACACGCATACACATTTCATGTATAATATAATGTATTTAAGAGTATTAGAAAATCAAATATCACTTGCAGCAAGGAACTTCTTTAGATCTCTTCTAGACGCAACATTACGTAATATGCCAAGGAAATTATTAACTTCAATCTTTACTGCACCCCCGACATGACGATGTGTGTCTTCCAAAATTTTAACTTCAGAAGTGGTTGGTGGAGACTTGTGGCAAGAGCAGTTACTTGATAGCTTCTTGCAAAAAACTAATTAACGAAACCATCTACTTGTAACGATAGCTCATTTTTTTCTCCTTTTGGAGGTTGATGGACGACTCTTTCTAATATTCCCGTTATTTAACCATAGTGTTCACAAAGTCATGGGTTAACGCCGGCATTAGATGTTTTAATGGGACATACAGTGTTGTCTTGACATTTGCATATATTTGTAGCAAAATCAGGAAAACATAAAAATATCGTGTCGTCTCACAACCGAAATAATTTTATGAGGCTTATATAAACGGAAACTATATTACACAAAAATAAAGACTCACCAAAATCCATATGAAGCGTCTCAAGCTCATCCGTCGCATCAAACTTATTCAGCCTCATAGCTCCAAACCTCGAAAGAGCATATCTAACAACACAAAATATTCTATATTATAATAAAGATTCAATCAAGTATAATCTGATTAAAAAGCTACTGTATTGAGTTTATTGATTGGTTGGTGAATTGAATATTTGGTAAAAAGGGGTCTCAGATTAGGCAGAATAAGATGATCATTTGAACATAAACAACTCATACATGTAGCTCCTTCTAAGTAAACACTTTATGTAGCTCACAAAAGCACGCTAAACAACTCATATATGTAATCCAAGCACCATATAAAATGTCAAAAAGATTGAAATATTAACTAAACACCGTCAATTATGAATGAGATATTTTAAGTTGAAATGATGAATAATATAAAAAAAAGTTTGTTAACACAAATGAAAGTAAACCATAGACCAACAATGTGAGCACGTTACAGAAATAGGTAAGAAATTTGAGTGGGCTTACTATAACGTTGTAGACGATTTAAAATATGGAAGCATATCATCATCATCATCTTCTTCAAATTAATATACAGGTCTCACATGTGCTGTTTTTTCGACACCACAAACGTTTTCCCTTAGCGACTTCAGTCAGCAATGCAACCATCTCTACAAACATGTTTATTGTTATTTGTAGCATAAAATATAATCTAAAGAATGCATAATAATCAAGAATAACCAAAAATATTATTAGTGGCATTTGCAATATAAAGACACACATCACAATATACTTTTCTTGTTCATAGTCATACAACTGTAATGTCTGATCTTTTCTTTTAAAAATCATCAATCATACTAGTTTTAGCTTCTTTGACACTTGAAAGCTAATGTTTTTAGCATGGAAAAAGCATTGAACTGGTACATACCTCTTTCGAAAGTGTTTTGCTTCTCATTTTTATGTGAGCATATGCTTCTTAGGAAATTCCGTTGTAAGCTGCAAAGACACAATTCCTTATATAATTATGTGAAATAAAAAATATAAAAGTTAATAACTATAGTTATATCAAGTGTAACACAAATCTTGTTAGAAATAAAGAAATGACCTACTTATAAGTACTTTAATAAGTACAGGGACTAGAAGTGTTAAGTTAGGACAGTTCAATAAGAATAGTTAACCAAGGGTATAAATAGTATTTATGCCAAGGTTAAGTGTAACAATTTCATTTTAATCAAAAGGCAAGTTTAAGAAATTCTCTCTCTAAACACACACACACTATTACACTTTCATTTACACACACTAGTCATCAATCAAGATCTATATGTTTAATATGTGGTATCAAGAGCCAATGATTGCGGATTAGTGTTATTTTTGTGTTGTTTGTGATTTAGAGATCGAGTTTTTCTGCTTATTGAGCTTATTTTCGTGCTTATTTTCTGCTTATTCGGTCAGATTTGCTTATTTTTATACTTATTATGTTAGCTTATTCGTTTGCTTATCTGATTAAAATTGCTTATTCTTATTGCTTATTGCTTATTTCGTCAGCTTGTTAGCTTATTCAGTCAAGATTAGCTTATATTAGTGCTTATCAGATTTATCAGCTTATTTTTGTGCTTATCAATTTCTATTCGAGCTTATTTCAACATTATTCGTCTGCTTATCAGATTATCCAGGTTCTGTGCTTATTTTATCAAAAAATCTGCTCATTTGCTTACAAGATTATTCAGTCAGCTTAATCTAGTGCTTATCTGCTTTTAATCTGAATAATCATTTCTGTTTAGATCAGCTATTTCACGTGATTTGGTGCTTAACTACTTGAAGATCTGCTTAATTTTGGTTAAAAAGGAGTAGGGGGTGTGCACCGGTTTCGGTTTGGGTCGATTTTTGGCTAAAACCAAACCCGATCCGAAATATTTGGTTTTTATAAAACTAGAAACCGAAACCGCTCAGTTTTTGGCGGTTCGGTTTCTCGGTTTTTGCGGTTCGGTTTTTTGGTTTTTTCGGTTTCAAACCGTTTGTATTTGGTTGTGAAAAATTTATATTAATAAACTTGTTTTACGTAGGAAATTGAATATTTTTTCTAATTTTTTTTGTCAATATGAGCCTAATAATGTTTACACAAATTTTCTACAGTTTACACTACTAATAAGAGCACTCACATTAAAATACACATTAGTTTAATCTTTGTCATATATGTTAACGATATATTGTCAAGTTAAACACTCGTTACAACGATTAAACTAATATTATATAAACATTAAGATAATATATATTAATATATATAATATAATATCATCCACAAAATAAATATGAATTTAAAAATTGGATTTATTATTTATTTATTTATATTATATTAATTATATATTATTATAAAACTGGTTCAGTTCGGTTCGGTTTTTGGACAAAAACCGAAACCAAACCGAAAAATTTTCGGTTTTTGAAAAAGTAAAAACCGACCCATCGGTTTCTGTTTGGTTGTTTTTTCGTTTCGTTTTTTTGGTTTCGGTTCGGTTTCGGTTTCTTCTGCTCACCCCTAAAAAAGAGTGTTTAAAATCAGATCTGAAAACAGCTTGTTGTAACTGATTTGTAACAAGAATTGTACTAACTTTGGACCATGTTTGATTTTTGGTCAAAGTCAAAGACGCGTTTTTGGTCTTCACGCGTTTTTTCTGAAATCAAAAGAAGGAACCGAACAAATCAAATCAGAAGTACAAACCGATCTACCAACAATAGCAGGAACCGAACAACTCAAAAGACGAAACCGATAGGAACCGAACAACTCATCATAGTACAAACCGATCTATTACCTTTTCAGTAGGAACCAAACAATTCCTCAAGAAGCAATCGATCTATTAACTCTATAGAAGGAACCGATCTACCATTTTTATAAAACAAAACTATAAATTTTTTTTAATCCAGAAATTAAAAAAAGAAAAAGAAAAAGAGAACAACGAACAGACTTTAGATCTCAGTTCTTTTCAGGTTTTTCAATTAAGGCAAGATCTTTAAAAGATCAGAACATGAACCAAAACTCTTCATATCGGATTTTGAAGCATAGCTTCTTTTACTTTTCGAATATATAAAGAAAGAACAAAACAAAAGTGTTTCATTCTTAACTTTCTTTCGGTTTCTCAAGAACAAAATCGAAATTCAAAATAAGAACTAAAAGAAAACATCAAAAACCAAGAAAAACAAGAAGTTAACCTACCTGTGACCTCTTTGTACATCGTTTGAAACACGTTGGATCTAAAGGAAAAAAGAAAGGAGTTACATTTATGTGTCAAAATCAAAGATTCGGTGGTTTGATATTTGAGTAGATCTATAAAAAGTCTAAGGTGGAAAGTAGTTATTGAAGAGTAAGTACGTTTTGTTTTAGAGGGTATTCTAAGATTTGTGTTTGTGAGTTATCAAAAGATAAGAGAGAACTGAGTCAGTTTTGGTGTTAAATAAAAGAGGATGGAGGCGTTTGTTTTAGTCGGTGTGTGTTAGGGTTTGTGAGATTCAGATGTTGGAGTGATAAGGTTGTACAAGTGACTGCGTAAGATTAAGGTTTGTGATATTAGGATTTAGGACAAATTTTTATAGTATCTTTTATTAGGGTTAGTCATTGTTGGATTGGTGTTGGGCTTATATAAAAATCTTAAGATATTAATGGGCCGAAAATCATTAGAAGCTGTGTGTTTGGGCTGTTGAGTGCTATACGAACTGTTTAGCAAATTTAGATATAAGCATAATTTTAGACTTTCTTTACTTAGCTTTACAAGAAGTGAATAACAAAGAAATTCAAGAGACGAAATTTTAAGTATTTTTAAGATTGAAGTTGGATTAAATTTTGGTTAGTGGATATTATTTTTGTGAGAGTTGAATTTTTGAGCTAAATTTTTGGTCTCGTTAATTCGCAAAATCATTTTTTAGACTACGGTTTTAATTGCGGGTCGAAAATTCGAGATTGATTAGAATTTTCGGTTCAATTTTTGGGATTCTTTTTTGTCTACATTTTTAATTGAGCTTAAATAAAAAAAATTTAGTAGAAACATTTTTTTGGTGAAACATTTTTTTAGTAGTAGTGTTCATAATAATAAAAATTAATTATTGTTAAAATTTTGTGTTAGATATTTTTTTTAGTAATAATTTTTTAGTCTACGGATTTTTTTGAAGAATTAAATAGTTTTAGTTTACGGTTTTAGTTTAAAAAAAACGTTTGCGAGATATTTGTTTGTCATCATTAATTGTGCGCGCGTTTATCGGGTTATTCGTTGGAATTTTTGTGGGATTTTAGAATCGAGTTGGGTGAGCTAGAGTTATTTAATCAAGTGTATCAGATTTGTTCATCATGTATATGAATAGTGGGGATAAGTCGAGTCTCGAATCATATAAACCAAAGTGTGAAAAACTTAAGAAAGAAAATAAAAAATATATAATCACTTTTTCTTCGCTTTATGATAATGACAGACAATGTACTAAATAGATTAAAGAACAAGAGGATTTAATTGACACGATGAGTGATCAATTAGCTGAGGAGAAAAGGAATGTTAAGATTTAACAAACGACAATTTCAGAGCTAAAAGAGTGTCTACTTAAAAAGGATTCCGAAAATGAACATTTAAAGTCAAAAGTCGTTAATTTTACAACGGTTCAAACTCTTCAATTGCAAGTTGAGGAACTTAAGAGTGTAAATGTAAGTTTGAATTTATCGGCTGAAGAGCTATATAAGGCACGTGCACTTGCTGAAGCGACTTTGAGAGAAAGAGATGAATTGATTTCTAATCAGTGTAAGAAAATGCGATTGTTGGAAGAACAATCTGAGCCGTTTTATGAGGTACAATCTGAGTTTGATTCAGAAATAGTTCATAACACACAAGATAACTCAGAAAAAGATTTGATTTTGAGTTTGCAAACACAATTAAAAGAAACTACTGAATTAGTTGTACGTTTTTCAGATGAAAAATATTGTGCTTTAAAAGAAACTAAGAGCTTAATAGTTGAAATAAAAAGTTTGAAAACTGAAAATAAAGTTCTAAAATCAAGAGAATCTGAGTTGTTAGAAAAGATTGATCAAATGAAATCTCAAGTTTTGGAACTTTTGGAGAAACTTCAGATTTCAGATCAAGAGATGAAACAACAAATCATTCTATTTGAAGAAGACAAATGAATGTTTTTGGCTAAAAATGAATTTCTGGAAAAAGTGTCTTCTTCGGTGCAAAAAGACTATAATGATTTGTTGGCTTCCAATGATGTTTTGAAACAAAGTTTGAGTTTTTAAAATACAATAATTCTCTTGAGAAAATGGTTGAAATGACCGAGGAAGAATATGAATCAAACGTTTTAAAGATTTCAATTACAAGTTCAACGTTTGAGACTAAGAATTTGAAACTTGTAAAGGAAATCGAGAATAAAGTGAAATGTTTTTATGAAGAGAAAAATGTGTTTGAGAATAAGATTTCAAAATTGGAAAAAGTTTTAGCACAACGAGTCAATGATTTTGATGATGTCAAAACAGAGCTTTTAAAAAGAACTAATAAATTTGAGACGTATTTTGAAACTCTTAAAAAAGAAAATGCTTTATTAAAATCGCAGTTGGCTTATCAAAATTACACTTCGTTGCAAAAAGAAAACAATGATTTAAGAACATCATATAATGTGTTGAAAGAGAAATATGAAACTTCTTGTGAAAAACTTGAAAAGGAGAATAATGATTTAAAAATGCATTACAAACGATTGTTTGATTCAATAAAACCGAAAAAGGTTAATGTTTCGGAAAA
>BQNB010197447.1:0-11211 GCA_026074375.1 Tanacetum coccineum | reverse complement strand
AGTGTTAATGCTTTCCCAGGCAATCTTTAGTGTGACAAAATATGTTCTTTGCACAATATAGTATATGCAGTCAATATGAACATTGTACTAGCCATTTTTATTATATTACCCATTTTAAAGTGAATACAAAAATGTCAATGATATCTTCTTTATACGAGAAACATACCACACTATATAAGAGAAACACTTTTGATAATGTCAATGATATCTTCTTTATATATGTTCTTTGAAACATATAAACGTCTGGCTATATATATGTTTCAGATTACATCGAAAAGATTGATAGCGTCACTGATAAGTTATTTTTATACTACTATTCTACTAGATTATGAACAACTTACTTTTCTTATCTCATGTTTTATTAACATATTTCTTATGTAGCTTTTAGCAGAAGGGTGACTGGCCTAATTGTTCGGTTTTTGCAGTTATGTGAAGAGACTGAGATGGGGCGGAAAGTTGGTCAAGGAATCATATCCATGGGTTGAGCAACAAGTTGCGTAGGAACCAATGTTCGAACCATGGCAATTGCCTGTCCGCGATGGTCTTTTGGATGTCGGGATTTCACTCGATAATGGGTTCACATATGATCATTTATATGGTACAAAATTGGGTGGGACTATTTTTTATAGATATGGCTGTCGACACACTGCTGCTGAGTTATCAGCGTCCGAAAAACCTATACGCGTCACGTGGATAACATTACGCGTCACGTTTCATTTTTACAAAAAAATGGCTAATTAGATGAAAGTTATTGTTTGGCAAATTCTAATTAGCTAAGTCCTTGATGAGGAAACAACAAGATACAACCCGTGTGCATCGCACGGGCTTGCATGCCTCGTTAAATATATAATTGAGTCCTTATTCATGAATCAATACCTTTCAAATAAATTATCTTCTCACAACGTTGGTTTTTATTGAAAACAATTTTTATCAAGATATCGATTACTAAATTAATGCCTAATTATTCTTACGGCTTTTGCCTGCTCGAATAACCAAAACACTAATCTAAGTAATCCAAAAATCACTAACCAATATTTCCACTTTTATAATCACACTTAATTCACTAAACAATTTATCACTTAACAAGCATATATAAAATCTACTCACTAAGCTAACTAATCAACAAATAAGCAAACATAATCATTTTAAGCTAAATAAATCTAAACTATTAGTATTGAAAAGAGAAAGAGGATATAACCGAATGATGAACCTAATCGAATATAAAACCATCCAATTACATAAACTAAAAAAATACCTAGTTTATTTCTCTAATATCC
The DNA here is from genome assembly GCA_026074375.1 of Tanacetum coccineum. NCBI lineage: Eukaryota > Viridiplantae > Streptophyta > Magnoliopsida > Asterales > Asteraceae > Tanacetum > Tanacetum coccineum. The sequence continues at coordinate 9,934 of BQNB010197447.1, read as the reverse complement.
TTTAGTTTGCTAAATAGTAAATAAAGTTTATAAGCTTAATAAAAAACTAAATAAAGCTCTAAACTTGAAAATTAATCAAACTTATGTAACCCTTAAGCTCTACGCCAATGTGTAGAAACGATTCCATCAACACAATCCAAACAAGAGTTAAGATGAACAATAATAATAAGCAAGGAATTAAAACTAAAGACAATAAGCTAACTATAGATCTTATTCCACCCGAAACTAAGGTGTTCAACTTAGAAAAGTGAACGAGAGACGGGTATGATTAAGAAATAGATCTTGAAAATAAGCTAATAAGCTACCAAAAAGCAAACAACTATAAACTCGAAATAAGCTAATCGAATAAGCTAATAGGTAGCTTATTCGAAAACTACACAATAAGGAAAACGCTTTAATAAGCTATATCTATACTCCTAAAAGCTCACAATCGAATAAGCTAAGTTAAGCTTATCCGAATAAAGAAGCTAGGAGATAAAAGAAAACGAAATAAGCAAAAGGAGTGCTTATTCGAATCTAGAAGAACAAAAAAGGAAAGATATGAAATAAGCTAAAGATTATTTGAATATGTAAGCTTAGATTTATACGAAATAAGCCAAGAAGGGCTTATTCGATTGAAGAAATAAGCTAAAAGGAACAATAAGCTTAAAGAGCTTATACGAAAATAAGCAAAAGAAAAGAAAAGGAAAGAATAAGCCAAGAGAAATAAGCACGTAATCAACACCAACCTTTATTTCATTAATAAGCTCAAAAGTTTACAATATCTTGAAATAAGCCGATACATAAAGCCTCATTAAGCTACTACCTAATCTGAAAATAAGCTATTAAAATTTTGAGAGAAATCTAAAACTATATTAAATCTAATTCTACACTATTCCTACACACCGCAATGAGTTGTTGCGTGTGTCTTTTTATAAGCCCCAAGCTCAAGGGTATTTTTGTAAATTTCTGTGGAGGAGCGTGTAAATGAAATTTCCTAGAAGGTGCCTTCACCGCCAATGATTAGCATTGAGTATAACAACCTAGTACCTGCCAGCCTCCAAAATACCCGATCCACCAACCACAAGACTACACGTGTCATTCCAGATGATTCCATTGTTGGCTCGGGTATCCGAGCCAACCTTCGAGCCTCATCCGAGCCAGTTATCGAACCACAAACCAAACCCAAGCCTCCACCTCATACCCAAACCTGCAATAGATATTTTTGGATAACAGTGCCATGTGTCACCATGTGAGTGGTGCCACGTGACAGGGGGTCCACCGTTACCTTCACCGGCACCACCACCGGATCCACTGGTGGTCAACTATGGTCAACGACGGTCATAGGTGTCGGACCACCGCTGGACCACCGGTCAACTGTGGTTGACCGCCAGTCAATAGACAGGTCAATGGGTAGGAAACGGGTTGGGTTGCCAAGTGGCACCACTCACGTTGTGACACGTGGCACCCGTGGTTAATAACCCAACCAACTTTAAGTTGGGATTCGAACTCAGGACCTCTCGGTCCAAGTTCTTATCAACCAGCGAACACCAACTGAGCTACACCCAAGCATCATAATATATAGAGAAAGGAATTGTATTTATCCCTTAAAAGATCATGTCAGGTTCATATTAACAAAAAGGGTTCAAAGTGGCTTGGTTTTTAACCATCTACAGCATTCACTTGTAGGGGAGCGTTTTCCGAGTTGCACAAGACCCCTATTAGATGATGTCAAAAAGGGGAAGAAGATTTCTGTTGTGCAGCTTATTATTGTGATGACATGTTCTACCATTGTTTCTTCATGCAGATTGTTTTGTAATATCAAATAGGGATATTGATACTACTACTAATACGATAAACACGGGTTGCCTCCCGAGAAGCGCTTGCTTTTGTGCGAGTCTCTAGCTTGACTCTCCCCGAATTCCTTTGTCCTTGGGGCAGAAACAGAAGAACGGAAAAATCTTCATCGAACTTTCATTCAAAATATTTGGATGAACATTAATGATCTTGAAAGTTTCATAGGTCCGATGAGATAATCCCAGAGTGAGAGAGTGGACTCCTTTTGAAATGGGTATCCCGGGATTAAAAACTTTGTCCTCGTTTTCAGATGAAAATGATAGCAAAGTTTCAGTCACATATAACTCTAAGTGAAAAAAGAGTTCTTGATCAAAAGAGATTGATAGAAAGTTACGTTCCTCAAGAATTAAAAATGCCTCAGACGAGGTATTCACTTTTAAATCCTTATCTTTTGATTCATTATTGAAAATTTGAGTTCCACCCAAAATGAGTATGCATGGGTTGAACACCTTGTCCTCATTTCCGAAGGAAGATGATAGCAAAGTAGCAATCTCAGATGACTCCTTAGGAAGAGTCAAGTCACTTGTGGGTAAAAGAGGGAAAAAATCATCATACATATCATCAATTAAGCACTTCATTTTTAAATCTTTATCTTTTTCATTTTCTGAGTGAGTGTTATCAAAAAGGTCACCATACAAAAGCCTTTTCCATTCTTCATTATCAGACTTTAAGTCAAAAAGATAATCATCGTCATCTTCCAGTGGAAATGAGTAAACAAGAGCAGGTTTATCGGTGAACCTCTCGAGAATGGGATCAATAATATCAATATCAGTCATAGGTGAAGAATCTGTTGACGGATCTCGGTTCAGCAAATAATCAATTTCTCTAAGATCAGCTTTAGGACCAAAGTTATCATCCTTATTTCCTGGTATAAATGGGTCAAGAAGAGCGAGTTCATCATCGAACTCCTCGAGAAGAGAGTCACTAGTCTCAAAAGGTGTGAGACTAGGAAAAGAATCAGAAGGAGAAGTGGTACTGCCACTGAAGGGATGATTTGATTTCTTAATTTTTAACACTTCTTGAAAATGATCCTCGCATGTGATTTTAATGAAATTAATCGTATTAATTGACTCATTTCCATGCTTATGAGGATGTTTTGAAGTGCTATCAGCATGAAAGATCAATTTTTCATCACCGTCTCTCAGAATAAGCTCTTCTCCGTATACATCAACTAGAGCACGGGCCATCCTCAAGAAAGGTCTCCCTAAGATAAGGGGAACACGAGGATTGACGTCGTAGTCAACGAAAATGAAGTCAACAAGGAATGTGAACTTACCTACTTGCACGCAGACATCCTTAGCTATACCGACTGGATAAGCAATAGACCGGTTAGCTAGCTCGAGGGTCATATGAGTAGGTATAAGTTCATGAAGCATTAATTTTTTCCATACATAGAGTGGCATGAGGTTAATGCTGGAACCTAAATCGGCTAGTGCCATGCATTTCTCAAACTCAGGAAAGTCACAGGAAATGAGAAATTTTCCAGGGTCTTTAAGTTTCTCGGGTAACTTTTTGAGGAGGACCATTGAGCAATTTTTAGTTAGAGAAGTATTTGCCAATCCTAATAGTTTCTCCTTATCAGAAAGGAGATCTTTTAACATTTTAGCATACTTTGGCATAAGAGCTAAAGCGTCTGCAAGACTGATATTGAAGTGAAGTTTCTTGAACATCTGCAAGAACTTATGGACTTGAATATCAGACTTGTCTTGAAGCTTCTCCTTATTCAACCTCGAGGGATAATTAATTAGAAGTTGATGAGGATTTCGCTCAGGAATCACAGAAGATCTAGAAGGAGAAAAAGGAAGCTCAGAAGATCTAGAAGAGGAAGATGGATGGACTACCGGAGGTGGGACTTGTGTGGTACTTTCAGGAAGTACTTGGTCCGTAATCGTCTTCGGGTCTTGTTATACCTCCTTAGAAGAAGAAGAAGAAGGAGGAGGAGGGGGTGGAACTGAGGGTCCAGCTAAAGCAATACCACTCTGTGTGGTAATTTCTTTGAGCTTCTCTCGAGGGTTAGGTATTGTGTTGATAGGCAACGCACCATGAGGTCTCTCCTGGAGAGCCTTCCTCATTTCTGCTATTTGGTTTTGAACAAATTAATTTACGACCTCTAGTCTTTTTTAAGGTTTTGGTTCTGGATCAATATCTGTCTTAACAAATCTTCTGTGGAGGATTGATTTGGAGCTTGATTTTGATTGAAATTTTGACCATGGTTTTGATTATATTCCTGATTTTGATTATAATTATTACCCTAGTTAAAATTCTGACCTCTGTTCTGATTATACCCTTGACCTTGATTAAATCTGTTTTGATTGTTTTGAAAATTTTAATTATTACCCTGATTTTGATTGTTTGGTGGATTGAAACCGGGTGGTCTACGAAAATTATTAGAACGATAGCTAAGAAGATTACGGTTTCCTTTAGGTTGGTAAGTATTACCACCTAAATAATAGTTCCTCGTAGTAGCATAAACGTCCTGAGTGTAGCCACCGACGGCTTGACACTCATAATAAGAATGTGGACCACCACAAGTCTCACAGCTAGGAGTCACAAAATTAACTTGTTGATTTGAACGGTACATCTGTAGCATATCTTTTCTTATTTCGATCATCTGTTGAGCAAGAGCTGCTATCTCAGAGGAAGAAGAAGTGGTAGAACTAGATGACTCACCCCTATGAGCTGAGGTATCCCAGTCATTGTGGTGGGCGATCATATTCTCGATAAGATCATAACACTCTTCGGGTCGCCTTTTCATAAAGGTTCCCCCAGCAGCAGCATTGATTGTATCATGATGTCTCAAAGTTAACCCATTATAGAACGTGTCTATTTCAGTAACAGGTAACATATTATGATTCGGACATCGGTCAATCGAAAGCTTGTAACGTTCCCACGCTTCGAAAAAGATTCATTCGAAAGCTGTCAGAAGTTACTAATATCATTCCTTAGTTTTGTAACCATAGAAGGAGGAAAGTATCTAGAAAGAAATTTCGTAGCCATCTCCTGGAAAGTATGGATAGAATTCTTTGGAAAATGATCAAACCACGCGGTGGCATGATGTGTCAAAGAATACGAAAAGAGGTATAAGCGAAGGGCGTCATCGGTGACCCCGTTCTGCTTCATACTCTGGGTGATAGTCAAGAACTTGTCGAGATGCTTATTTGCATCATCAGCCGGTAGCCCGTGAAACCGATAGCTGCTTTGGACTTCTTGAATCATATGATTCTTCAGTCCGAAGTCAGTAGCCTAAATGTTAACGGGAGCGATCGATCTGCCCCGTCCATTCATCGTCGGCTGGCACAACTCCTCCATCGTTCGAAGATCGGGAGTCGGCATTTGAAGATTAAGTCCAGGTGGACCATTATGATTTTGAGGAGGAGGACCCGCAGGAGGCGGTCCTTGAACGTTGTTAGGATTCATATTGATTTCTTTAAAATCAAGTAAAAGAGACGGATCAGCAAGATTTCTTCGTCGATTTCGAATAACGCTTTCGGGATCAGAAAAAGGAGGAATGAGATTAGAAGAAGAAGAACGAGTGCTCATGCACTAAAAATAAGAAAAAATAAAAATATTTTTGAATTTTTTTCAAATATTTATAAAAGAAAATAAAATAGAAATGAAAATTATTTTTGGATTTTTCTAAAGATAGAAAAATAGAAAATATTTTTGGATTTTTTTTTATAAAGAAAATAAAATGAAAATATTTTTGGAAATTAAAAAAATATTAATATAAAAGAAAATAAAATAAAAATAGAAAATATTTTTTATAAGTACGAAAATAAACTTTCAAAAGAGAAAGAATCTTCAAGGCACTAACTCCAAACATCACGTGTAGATCGTACACCTCTCCCCTGCAACGGCGTCAAAAACTGATTCGAATAAAATCGAGTCGAGTAATATAATATAAGTAAGTTCAATTGGATGTAAAAATTACTTTAGATCAAGTAACAGTTCATCCCCGGATGTTGTGTCCCAACGAGAGATGAATTTGAAATTCACGAAAGCGTTTTGTTTGATGCTTGATTGTCAAATATTTTGGTTTTTGGTTTTTAAAACTAAGAATATAATAATAATAAACTATAAAATACTAGATAACAATAAGCAAGCAAATAATCTACGAAAGATAAGTGTATAAAAAGATATGCTTGCTAAGTGAAATGTTTAGATCTTTAAGTGTGAATTAAATATATAATTGAGTCCTTATTGATGAATCAATACTTTTCAAATAAATTATCTTCTCACAACATTGGTTTTTATTGAAAACAATTTTCATCAAGATATCAATTACTAAATTAATGCCTAATTATTCTTACTGCTTTTGCCCGCTCGAATAACCAAAACACCAATCTAAGTAAACCGAAAATCACTAACCAATATTTCCACTTTTATAATCACACTTAATTCACTAAACAATTATCACTTAACAAGCATATATAAAATCTTCTCACTAAGCATACTAATCAACAAATAAGCAAACATAATCATTTTAAGCTAAATAAATCTAAACTACTAGTATTGAAAAGAGAAAGAGGATAGAACCGAATGATGAACCGAATCGAATATAAAACCACCCCGATTACATAAACTAAGAAAAATACCTAGTTTATTTCTCTAATAGCCTTTATTTTGCTAAATAGTAAATAAAGTTGCAAACTTTATTAACTATAAGCTTAATAAAAACTAAATAAAGCTCTAAACTTAGAAATTAATCTAACTTATGTAACCTTTAAGCTCCACACCAATGTGTAGAAACGATTCCATCAACACAGTCCAAACCAGAGTTAAGATGAAAAATAATAATAATAAGCTAGAAATTAAATCTAAAGACAATAAGCTAACTATAGATCTTATTCCATCCGAAATTGGTGTTCAACTTAAAAAAGTGAACGAGAGACGGGTATGATTAAGGAATAGATCTAGAAAATAAGCTAATAAACTACCAAAAAGCAAACAACTATAAACTCAAAATAAGCTAATAGGTAGCTTATTCAAAAACTACACAATAAAGAATACGCTTTAATAAGCTAGATCTATACTCCTAAAAGCTCACAATCGAATAAGCTAAGTTAAGCTTATCCGAATAAAGAAGCTAGGAGATAAAAAATGAAATAAGCAAAAGGAGTGCTTATTCGAATCTAGAAGAACAAAAAAGGAAAGATATGAAATAAGCTAAAGCTTAATTGAATATGTAAGCTTAGATATAAACGAAATAAGCCAAGAAGGGCTTATTCGATTGAAAAAATAAGCTAAAAGGTACAATAAGTTTAAAGAGTTTATACGAAAATAAGCAAAAGAAAAGAAAAGGAAAGAATAAGCCAAGAGAAATAAGCACTTAATCAACACAACCTTCATTTCAGTAATAAGCTCAAACGTTTACAATATCTTGAAATAAGCTGATACAAAAAGCCCTATTAAGCTACTACCTAATATGAAAATAAGCTACTAAGATTTTAAGAGAAATCTAAAACTATACTAAATCTAATTCTACACTATTCCTACACATCAAAATGAGTTGTTGCGTGTGTCTTTTTATAAGCCCCAAGCCCAAGGGTATTTCTGTAAATTTTTATGGATGAGCGTGTAAATGAAATTTCCTAAAAGATGCCTTCACCGCCAATGATTGGCATTGAGTATAATAACCTAGTACCTACCAGCTTCCAAAATACCTGATCCACCAACCACAAGACTACACGTGTCATTCCAGATGATTCCATTGTTGGCTCGGGTATCCGAGCCAACCTTCGAGCCTCATCCGAGCCAGTTATCAAACCACAAACCAAACCCGGGCCTCCACCTCATACCCGAACCTACAATAGATATTTTATGGATAGCAGTGCCACATGTCACCATGTGAGTGGTGCCACGTGGCAGGGGTCCACCGTTACCGTCACCGGAACCACCGGTGGTCAATTGTGGTCAACGACGGTCAACGGTGTTGGACCACCACTAGACCACTAGTCAACAGTGGTTGACCGCCAGTCAACGGATGGGTCAACGGTTAGGAAACAGGTCGGGTTGCCACGTGGCATCACTCACGTGTGACACGTGGCACCCGTGGTTAATAACCCAGCCAAGTTTAACTTGGGATTCGAACTCAGGACCTTTCGGTCCAAGTTCTTATCAACCAGCGAACACCAGCTGAGCTACACCCAAGCCTCATAATATATAAAGAAAGAAATTGTATTTATCCCTTAAAAGATCAGGTCAGGTTCATATTAACAAAAAGGGTTCAAAGTGGCTTGGTTCGGTCCAAATAAAAAAGGTTAAGATAGAAAGGCCTATACTTTAACTCGTAATTTTGTGCTCTTTCCACTGGAGTGTTCGGAGAATTTGTACGAGTTCGTTTGAATCTCAATAAACATGAAAACGTCGTCGAAAGTCACCTGAAAATTACCATTTTTGCTTTGTTTTCAATCATTTGTACCTGCAAGACATAATAACACAATACAAAAACATATTTATAATATAATTATCCATATTTTAGTGTTATTAGTCTATTTTATAGTGTTTTTCAGGGTATAAATGATGTGTGTTTAAGCACACATCAAAAGGATAGGGACTAAAATTGCCAAAATCTCAAACTTATTTTCGTACGTATAAAAACCAGAGGTTTCATACGGAAGCGTCTCACTTTCATACCCAACCTAAGCAGCTTTCGTAAATTCTCTCAAATTTTGAGCTTTCGTATTCTTTAAACACATGATCCAAATCGTTTTACGTAACTCTGAGATTACCAAATGTAAGGATACAAGATCTTATTCGATTCCTTATGCTTTTAACTGTATTAATTAATTGATTCATAGGTTTCGTACAGATCTAAGGTTTCATAAAATTGAACATTAGGATTATGAGTAATTGATAGAGGCAAAATGTGATTGAATATGTTGTGATATGATTTGTGTCAAAGGATCACTGAAAACAACATGGTTAGACCTTGAATCAAAGGGTTTCATAACCGACAAAGGTTTCGTATGGATGAACATATACATAATTTGATATAAAGGGCTTTTAAATGATTTAAGGATGATATATAAATGGTTTAATTGATAAATCAGTGCTTACAAGTCATTCTTATAATATATTCATTCATACGAAAGCAATTTGAATCTTAGTTAAGGTTACGGTTTCATAAATTTTATTGAGCCAACATGAGGGTTTCGTAAATACTAATTGGGCCACGCTTAGGGTTTCGTAATTTCAAAGGGATTATTATTTGGGTTTCATATATTATTAAAAGGATTTTAAAAGTGCTAAAATGTATTTAATCTTTTGAACTACGGATACTCACAAGGGCTTAACTGTTTTACAAAAGGTATTTAACAAATACAATGATCAATTTGGTTATAAATTCATACTTCTATATTCGTAAATGGGAAAAATGGTGAAGATCACATCCGATTATGACCGTTTTCTGAATTTAACAGAATGAGGAATGAGTGATCTACTGACCATCTATTTATTAAATATACAAATATGTTTTGATAGCTAAATTTTTCAATCAATGATTCAAATGATTAGTGAAGAATAAATGAATGTTGTGATTCAAATGTATGTGATCATGAAGTCTTATTGTTCAAAGTGTTGGAAAAAAGAGTGTTTATAAAACCGTTCAAAATAGTTTATGACTAACTTTTGATCACAATTGGGTAAATGGTCTAAGTCATGTTCGGTTTTGATCATTTTTTGCACTGAACAGAATGAGAGTGAGTGACTTAGTGACCATCCAATTGTTGATTCAATAGTTTTTGTTAAATAATCATAGTTTTTCAAAACATCTTTACAAAACAAATGCTTTTGGGTAGTTTTATCTCAATTTTTCTATCAAAAAGCTATGCTTTTGTGTCATAAAAGTGGTACTCTTTTACTAAAAAGTTTTTTGCAGAATATAATGATTATACTCTTGAATTTTTTAACATCAACGGTTTTTCTATAAGTGTTTTTGCCAAATTGGTATTTTTTGTTTTAAAAAAAATTGTATTATAAGCCGAAAAAACCAATAACAATAACCGGACCAAGTCGTAAACGGCCGTGGAAGAAGTACAAATGCAATAAACTCTAAAATAGTATTATCTTTGTCATGTTTATTACATATGCTCATAAT
>BQNB010197444.1:0-11211 GCA_026074375.1 Tanacetum coccineum | reverse complement strand
AGTCTCCTTTGAATCTAAAATCTGAATGTGTGTCAAACTGGTATTTTAACAAAGTTACATTTCTACTTGTATTCCATGGTTTTAACACTGATTCATTTTGTATTTGATTATTTATGTCACTTAATTTGGCATCACAAATTAAGTAGGTTTGTTTCAGTTTACAACTAAAAGTAAGCTTGTTTCACATTTATAGTTAAAATAAGACGACTCTGTAAAATGTTAATTTCTCATTTTGTCTGACTTTCATTATGTTCACTTGGGTTACTTAATTTATAGGTAACATACTATTCTGTAATTCAGTGTTAAACTATTAATCAGAGTGACTTGAATGTATAATTTTTGCGTAAGTTAAGTAACATAAATAGTCTTTTTACAAGTTGAGTGATGTTTACGTATATTAAAACTTTTTAAGGGGATTTTTCCGCCTTAGCTTACACTATAACATGATTTTACTTGTTGTAGAATGATATTCCTGTCTTATGTCCTGGCTTGACAGATGGATCTCTCGAAGACATGCTACATATACACTCTTTTCGCGATATTGGTCTTGTTGTCGACGTAGTACAAGGTGAGCATATTTTCTCATTTTATCCTTTTTGGTCAAACAAACCATGTTTTCTGGCAACAACTTATATGCTTTTGATCTATAATTCCAGAGAAAAAGGTGCTCTTTTAGATTGACATTCTTGTCACTAAAAGCATCAGGAATCACCAATTTAATTATTACTGATAGTCTCACCCTCATGATTTAATTAAACAGATATAAGGGCGATCAATGGCGAGGCTACACATGCAAGTCCTAGGAAGACTGGAATGATAATTCTTGGAGGGGGCCTACCAAAACATCACATATGCAATGAAAATTTGATGCGTGATGGTGCAGATTATGCTGTTTTCATTAACACAGCCCAAGAATTTGATGGTAGTGATTCAGGTGCTAGTCCTAATGAAGCCGTCTCATGGGGGAAAAATACGTGCTTCTCTTCTGTAAATCTAGGTCAAGGTGTACCTCATCTTTTTCACCTCTTACCGTTCTATATAGATGCATTTAATTTATTTTTTGTTTACTAAATTGGTTGTATATGTTAGTCTTTTTAAGTTTTTTGTTTCAAACAGCGTGCACCTTGTGATGCAACTATAGCAACTATTGCGTTCCCCTTACTCGTTGCTGAAACATTTGCTACAAAGAGAGAGAAACCAGCTGAGCCCAGATCCTGATACATTGACCATGTTTAACCTTTTTAGAGTTGTCAAATGTGGTACAATAAAGGAATAATTCTATATTTACCCAATGTAAATCTCAGAATGCCATATTTACCCAACCTACAAGTGAATACTGCATGATGTACAATGATTTTGATGCATGTTTGCAGAAATATGGAATTTTGATGTTTTGATTAGGGAAATATGGAATTGCCCCCATAATAAGGTTTACAATATCTGCTGTATGCAAAACTGGATAATTCGTGCACATTGTGTCAGTTTATTCGAGGTTTTCCCGGAATTTGATTGTGTGACATATCAAAACTGTAGTCTGTTGCTTTGGCAACCATCCTTCTTATAAATGGTCACTTATTATTGATTGAAAGTGCTTTTTAACATTGAGATGTGTTGCTAGAAAAATCCTACCAAATTAGTGATTCTGTTACGATTTGAAAGAAGAAATGAATGTGCACATGTTCAGTTATACTTTCTGTTAGAAGATCACACTATAGATAATTAATCCTGACACACTGAAGCATCATTAGCTACTGCATTAGAAGCCATGAAGAGGAAGCGATGTCAGCGATATTCAAGGAATCAGGAAAAAGGCACTTGTGCTAAGACCCAAGGTTACTATTCCAACGAAGAGATTACTCTGTATTTATTACCAGTTTAACACACCTTGAAATTTGGCTCTATATTTCACCATCCTACTTGATCTACATAGGAGAGCAAAATTTATACGTACTTCTGCTAATTCTGTTAAGGTGCCCAGTAATATTTAGCTAATCAGAATTGAACGAATCAAACCGATGTGGTTGCCTTAACCACTTCATTTCCATGAAGACAGCAAAACAAGTCACGGTTTGGAAAATCGATATTCTCCCCGATTGTCGGGATGAGCTTATAATGAAAAAATAATCAACACTATAATCAAAATCGAGTTAAGTGATAACAAATTATTATTTTTAAAATCATCATAATTGTAATACCAAATTACAACATATATCGCATATTGACGCACGCATATACCAAAACCATATGCACTACAAGAAATATCAGAACGGGCGGATGAGATTTTCCCCCAGGCGACATTTGTCGCCAGGGAACACCACTAAGACAAAAATAGGTCCGACATGGCAAATTATTTTGCTAGATTTTTTGTCAAAGTTTGACCTCATTAAAACTTTGACTCTGAAAATTACCAAAAAGTGAGCGGCAAAGTTTCCCGCGTCACTTTCCCGGCGGACGGCGACATCTCGACGCCGGGGTAGTTGTGACAGATTTTCACTGAGGTTTATGCAGAGTAATTAGTAATTGCAATTGAGATATTTCATTATCCTCTGGCGACATGTTGGCAGGGGAAGTATGTGACTTTGTGTGACTTTTTTTACAAAAATATTAGTTAATCACGTTGGTGTGGTGACGTGGCCTATAGTAAACCCACGGGCGACATATCGCCGAGGAAAGCCAATGATAGGCTTATATTTGGATATGGGCTCATATTTCGTTAGTCTATTTTGAGCTTATATTTGGGGGGGGGGGGGGTTGTGTTTGCGTATATTAATCGTTTATAATTTATAAAATATATAAATGAAATAAGTTTTATTTATTATAATTATATATTTGATAAAATAATAACTTACAAAAAAAGCACTCCAATTTCTTAGTTCGGTCAGTATGTCCTCTTACTACCGTTCTATAGTTAAACTGATATACGCTACACTTTTTAAGATGCTACATTCGTCAAGTAGCACAAAAAATACAAAACACTCATTTTAGTTTAATTTTCATACCTGCCACTTGTATTAACAACTATGTGTAACACCCAAAAACTCCATGTTTTAGTATTTAATTATGTAATGAGCCATTTAGATAAGTTATGTCTATGACTTTAGTCGCCTAAATGGCTAAAGGACTTTAGTTGTTGCCTTCCAGAACTAATACGGCGTATTGGTAAGAGTGAATACGGCGTATTGATATACGAATGGATGTGGCATATCTAGAATTATAAATACGGAGTATTGGAAGTATAGCATGGATACGGCGTATCGGTTAAGTCAGACCATATGTATAATGGTTTTATAAAAATATTGTGTGTCATAATTAGGAATAAAATAGACTTAAGGGACTAGAGTTGTCAAATGGTAAATGAGTTACTTAAGTAAATGTGGCACAAATATAAAAGATATAGATTTGAGGGACCATTCTTGCCAAAGTGGCAAACTATTATTTAACTTATATAATGGGATAAAGCCGTAGAATACCAACGAACTTTTCAAGATTTATCGATTTGGTACGTGTACTTCAAAAATTATCGATTTGGTACGTGTACTTTCATAAAGTGTTCTCATTTGCACATTTTGATGACGTGTCACATTATTAATGTGCCACGTGTCAGCCTATCACGTATGACACGTCATCAAAATGTGCAAATGAGAACACTTTATGAAAGTACACGTACCAAATCGATAATTTTTGAAGTACGCGTACCAAATTGATAAATCTTGAAAAGTTAGTTGCTATTCTACAGCTTTATCCCTTATATAATTCCCTCACCACCAAAAAGTCCAGACACTTCTAGTGTCCTTGTGTGTGTTCTGGTGGAACGAAAGAAAGAAGAAAAGAGAGGGAGAACAAGAAAGCTAGATGATCAATTAGTGGAAGATTAAAGCTCATATTCAAGAGTTAAGTGCATAACAATAATCCCACAAGTAAGTAACCTCATATCCTAAGATTAATTGTGAATTGAGAAGTTAGGATTCATATACCAAATTGGGGGGTTTTGGGTAAAGATGGTTTTAAAGTAAAGATGTGGTGTTATAGTAATTGTAACACCCCCAAATCTGGGTAGCAGCGGAATATTGAATATCCAAGGGCGTTACTTCATAGATCAATAGCACAAGATATGAGAACGACCACTAACGTGTCGTTTTAAAAAGATACATTAGATTAACAAATACTTGTTCATTACATAAGCTCATGGCTTCAAATTGTTTGACAATATAAGTAAAGATTTCGGTTTATAACAAATGTTCCCAAAATGTAATACGCCCCAAATCTTTAGTACTGACTCTCCAAAGAGTGACCCCTAATGTATCTTGGCACCTCGTGCCTTATTGACCTGAGAAAACATGCTTAAAACGTCAACATAAAGTTGGTGAATTCATAGGTTTTATGTAAATCAATAGTAGGACCGCAAGATTTCTAAGTGTATGATTAAGCAACAGATGCAAATAGCATTGAAAAGATGAAGAGGGTACGTTTGTCTAATGCAGGCATGGTGGGACACTTGAGGGGGCAGGTAAGCTCGAGCATGTATGAATTGAAGCTGAAGTTTGCCGGACATTGCCCGTGGTGCGGGATAGTATGAGTCGAGCATGGGGAGCGCCGCAACACACAGTGGCGGGCAGAATCAGCGCATGGTGTATGAGGGGGGGGGTAGGGGGTAGGTGGGGGGGTGGGGCGTTATGTTTTTGTCGCTGGGTACGAAGACTGCGTGCATCGGCGATATCAACGCTTCTGACAGATCGGGGTCACTACTGCACTAGAGCGGGGGAATAGTGATCGAGAATCCTTCAATCGGACATCATATTTATAACCATACGGCGTGGGAACGCTCTCCAATTCTAGTAATATCTGAGATAGTAGTTAACACAGATATAGAGAAGATCAACAGTGAGATATATTAAGTCTAGTGCTACACTTTCATAAACGCTGTCACGCGACGCACTGTCTGATGTGAGCGATATTTAAGTACATATTATAAATATTACACTGCGTTCAATTTGTAAAACAAAGTATTTTCTTCACGGACAGACACGCTACAACGTTCGGGTAGAAATCTTCAATGTACTCACTCATATAGTAAAACAGAGAGTGTGCGATCTTACTTGACGCGCGGGTGCACGCTGTACAGTTAGGTATGAGCTTCCGGCGTTGATGTGGATATTGGGAAGATGTAATGGAGAGCTAGAGTGAGAGCCTCGAGTATCATTGGCAACAGCATCTACATGATGTGTTGGGGGTGGGGGGGGACATGTTTAGACAGTAAGGGGAGAAAGCACAACGTCCAAATACCTAGGTAAATACTGGCCAGTCTTAGTCTACAAGTTTTAGGCTAACGACTAATATGCATAAACTCAATAAATTGCTAGTATATATAATATATCTATAATATATATATATATATATATATATATATATATATATATATATATAAAATATATATATACTGTTATCACTTGTGTAGTGGTGCACATGTTTATTGTATTTGTCTTTACTTGATGGCTCTTGGGAAGGTATACGATTACACACGTTCAAGTATATGTAATAATGTTATTAATAAATATACATGTTTATTAAGTCGTGTTTTAAATTCGTGTAATATTCGATAAATGTTATAACGTGTCCGATTCGTTAAGTGTTTATTAAAATCACTTTCGTTCATAAAATACCATTAGGTTTTCTATATTTACAAAAACAGTTATTATGTTTATGAAAATATAATATTTACCTTTTAAACCTTTAGGTTTCCATATTTACACCTTTAGTCCTTTAACTTATGAAAAGTACATTTTTGGTCCTTGTACTTTCAAACAGTCCCTCAAGTTTCAGAATTGACAGAAACAGCCTCTAGACTTTATAAAAATAGTTTTTGGCAGTTTCTACCCTAAGTTTCCATTTTTGACACTTTTAGTCTCTTAACTTACAAAAATTACATTTTAAGCCCAATTAAGTTCTAACAAGTGGCAACAAGTTTTATTAAGCTCCAATAAGCCATATAAGCTGTGGCAGCTTATAAATAAGCTCGAATGAGCTTATTTAGGCTTATTGGACCTTATTGGGCTCGTTAAGGTCCAATAAGCTATTTACATGTCCAATCTAGTTTTCAAAGGTACATAAGCCCTCAATAGGCTTATTTAAGCTTATTGAAACTGTTTGGCTTAATAATAAGCTCGGATGAGCTTATTTTGAGCTTATTGGACTCGTTAGTCCAATAACTCTAGCCCGAAAGGTTTTCAAAGTCCATTAGAGTTTCAATACACGATCCAACTTATTTTTCTTATCTCATTAAGCTCTTATGATTATAATTAAGTTGTTTTTATTATATGGCTTATTTAATAAGCTAATAAGCCTCGTTAATGGGCTTTTGGGCCCATTATGAACACAATAAGCCTTTTAAGCTTTTAGTCTTGATCTCTTAAGGTCCATTAGCTACTTAGACTTTCTATAAGCCCTAACTTTTTGTCTTACTTCCCACCCAATAAGTTGTTAGAGCTTATTTGGCCGTTGGGCCCGTATTGGGCCTCGTAAAGGCTTGATAAGTTCGTTAGTGGCCTGATAGGATTTATTTTCGTGACTTACTATCTAACGAAGTTAAATAAGCTCTTAACCCATCTATAAGCTCAAGTGAGCTTAATAATAAGTTATGGGTCCCCACTAATGGACTGTTGGGCCTGTTTGGGTTTAACGAGTCCATTAGTGGCCCGTTAAGGGTTTCCATTTGCTTTTTACTAACCAATGAGTTTAATAAGTTCCCTAACCCTTCTATAAGCTCAAGTAAGCTTAATAATAAGCCATGGTTCCCCACTATCGGACTGTTGGGGCCATTAACGTCCGTTAATAGACTGTTTGGTCCAGCAAGGCTTGTTAGTGGCACGTTAATGATATTAAGGCTCGTTAAGGTTACTAGCATCAAATCAAAACCGTTTAGCCTTATTTAGTCGCGTTTTATCCCATGCATTCATTCTATAGGTTCGTATTCTCTTTCCCAAACCATGCTATTTCATTTTCATGAAAAGTTAACGTATAGGTTTTGAGTATATGTGATAGTTTTCAAGTTAGTTTCTATCTTTGCATTTAAATGAAACGTTTAAGGCTTTAGCTCATTTTAAATCACATTTTAGCATGTCCTAGCACCACATAAGAGATAATATATGTATGCATATACGTATAACACGCATGATTTTGCATTTAGCATGCATAAGCCCACGTTAGTTTGTTATCTACAAACTAACATGACCATTCGACTAGAAATCAAAGAAACCATATAATACGAAAGAGTTATGGACATGAATGGCTTAGTACAACTTACAAGGGTCCTAGAGATTTGAATGTGTATCGTGTAGTTGACCCAAATCGTATAACCCAAATGTATGCCAACCCTAAACTTATCAAAAACCCATGCCTCGGCTCGTGTACCTTCTTATAAACTTGTAGGATAACCTAGTACCACTTATATGTTTGAGGGGAATTGTTAAGGTGTTTGTCACGGATTATGACCCAAAACAAAAAGAGAACAAATATTGTTTGTTTGCTTAGAGTGTTTGTGTGTTTATGAGTTTTCAAGAAATGTTAAGGTATATATAGGCTTATGAGCTAGTTAGTTTCTCTAGTCCTAATCCGAACCAAACCATGCCCTTAATAGGTGGTTTTATGGTTTCTAGTTAATCTCCAATGGTTTTCTCATTACCTTTCTAAGTACACATCTTAATTACTATATCAATGGTACATGATACTCAAGATTTGACAAATCTTATGGGTTGTGTGTGTTCTTTGCTTGCCGCGAGTATTAAGAGGGAAAAAGAGCTCAAATGGTTATTACCCAATGTACATTAGGTTATCTTGGAGACATTAAGGACAAGGTTTTATTAAACCTTGTTGTACATGTACTTAGTTTAGGCAAAATAAGATTTGTTAGTTGATATTGCACATGGGACGAGTAGGATTTGAGGGAAAGAAGGGTTTTCAAAATCTCCTTAAGATTTTAATGGTACAAGTCTTAATTAGAAAGATATTGTACAATGTGGTGTAAGTATCCATTGTATTATGGTTCCTTTGTTCACCTATATTTTGGCCATAATGGCTTGTTAAACACAAAAGAATTGAATTATTTTGTGTTTTATAGGTTTATAAGTGGGTATTTGTTTTTAGTCTAGGTAATTCTAATATTTCCGAGTGTGTCAAAGTATTTTATTGCGAAACCGTATGCCTGTCACGTGACCAGTAAAATATAAAACGTGCAAAGTCAATATTATCTTCTTAATAATTACCTAACACTGCTTGACGTAACCTTAATTTTTATTTGGTGTCCCGTTTACTTAAATATTGAGTTCTAGTCTACGCGATTTGCTTAAATGTTAAATTAAAAGAAAAAAAATTTAATTGTGAATTGAGAAGTTAGTGTTCATATACCAAATTGGAGGTTTTAGGTAAAGATGGTTTTAAAGTAAAGATATGGTGTTAAAGTAATCATGTGTTAAGTGGTATTGAATAAAGTTAGTAAATTTGGGGCTTTTCATCATATGATCAATGTATGATTAAGAATGATGAAGAATACGTTAATTGTTATAGTATTGTTGTATGTAATATTGTTTGGTGATGATTATGGTTAGGAAGCATGTAAGGAAGATGGATATGATGTTCTTGGTAGTAGCATGGAAGTCAAGGTAAGTAACTATGATTAATATGTGATTAATATGGATGTCCTCATTTTATGTGTTTATGAATGAGGTTGTAGGATTAATGCCTTGGGTTAGTAAGTAAGGTTTTATTAGAGACTTACCTATGAGATTGCACAAGTGTTAGTTCGTGATTATGCCATGATTAAGGTATGTTTGTGATTAGTATGTGTTAAGGTTAATATGATTATGTGTTTTAATTATGTATATTGTATGACTTTTGGTTATGAAGATTGATGGTGCTTTGTGTTAGAATGGTATAAGTGTTCATATTTCTAATATGATGAATGAAGTAATAATCGTGTTTTGATCTAGTTACTTACTAAGAGTTTCGCTTACGTTTTAGTTGCTTAATGTTTTTGTAGGTTCTTTCAAAGGTGATAAAGCAATTGGTAAAAGGCTAAGATTCGAAAGCAAGGAATAGAAGTATTAGAATGCACTTAAGAGTTTAGTATAGATACCAAGCTCGAATCGATGTTGAACCCCCAAGTGACGTAAAATGGTTTGTGAATGTTATTGTTAAGTGTCAAGCCTTTTGTTGTAGTCTTGTATGAACTTATATGCAAATGGGTCAAAAGTTGTATGTAAAAGGGTCGAAACGGGTGTTTGGTAAACCCCGTAAAGTACATGGTTATGGGTCATGTAGACCATGATTGTTTATAAAAATGATGTTTTATGTATGTTAATGGTTTTTGGAAAGTTTCAGTTCGTTTCAGGTTAAGGAAGTCGAGTTTTGGGTCAAAAAGGGGTTTTCTGCACATGTTTCTACAGGTTCTGGGTCTGGTGGTTCAATATGGCGTATCCAAGTATTGGATATGGCGTACTGAAGGTTTATGGTGGATACGGCGTATCCATTTTCATGGATACGGCGTATCCATGTCTACAGTTTCTGGTCAGTCTTGTTTTAGTCGTAAAAACCAAACCGTAAGGAGTTAAAAGGCGTGCCACCCGTCGTTTCGAAGATAATTGAGTCTAGTTTCATTTAGTAATACTTTCAAAAAGTGAATGGTAATTGATTTTGGTTATTTTATAAAAGAGTGACACAAGGTCAAGCGTTTGAATAAAAAGTTTAATTTTTGGTCAAAATCAAGAGTCAAGAAAGGGGCGTTTCAACAAGCGAGGCCTTCGACCGATAATCATACGCGACTTACAATCAGACACTTAAACATATTAGACCGATAATCATACAACACTTTAAAACAAACACTTAAATCATACGAATTACATTCCAAAGGACAAACTACTCCAAATCAAGTTTTCCCATGTCATTGTATACTTCGTGAAGTAGTGCAGCTGAATTAACTGTGTCTTGTTCTGGATGCATATACATTTCCACCATTGCCTTGAGTACTGTTATCTTATCAAGCAAGTGCTTGCAGTTTGAGCACTCTGCATTTCTTGAAGAACCCAAAGAATATCTTTGAGGTGTTGAAGCTCCTAGATAATAGCGTGGAGGTGTTGAAGATTCTGGTGAATAAATTGGAGTCGATAAAGATCCTGGAAAATAAATTGGAGTCGTTGAAGCTCTAGGAGAACCAACTAGTAGACGGACTCATTTCTATTTCCATAAAAAAATTCACATTCGAAAGTGTTTTGCTGAGGCTGTTAAAGAGTAAAGATAAACATTTTAACAACTAACCACATTATTTGTATATTACACAAAAAAACATGTGATTGTTCACCTTTGATTGTGGATATGCATAGCATAGTTTACCACGGGTTTTAGGTTTATACGATTCTCGCAGAACTACATCTCCGGATCCACAAGGACACGCAAAAACTTCATATGGCGCCATCTTCATAATAACAATGTGATATGTTTGTGGTTGTGATGGTAAGAGTGTGTGTGATCTATTGGCGATTGTGATGATAATATATGCTTTTATGGTAAAAAAGAGTTTTTTAGAGGGAGTATTTGGCGGGAGTATATGGTGGGAATTTTTGGTGGGAGTACCGCGCGGATGGTCGGGCCTCACTTGAGCTCACTCTCAACTCATATGGATATTATGACTGATTTCATATGTGTTATCAATGTTAACTAGTCAATTATGTAATTAATTAAGTAGTACTTATCATGTTCTAGCTACTTATGGGTGATTTCTAATGTACAACGATATCGAATCATCCATTGAACCTCTAATGTACAACGATAACATATCGACTCATCCGTTGAACCTCTAATGTACAACGATAACACATCGACTCATCCGTTGAACCTTTAATGTACAACGATAACACATCGACTTATCTGTTAAACCTTTTAATGTACAACGATACCACATTGACTCATCCGTTGAACATATAATGTATAACAATACCATATCGACTCATCCGTTGAACATCTAATGTACAACGATAGCATATCGACTCATCCGTTGAACATCTAATGTACAACGATAGCATATTTACTCATCCGTTGATCATCTAATGTACAACGATACCATATCGACTCATCCGTTGAACATCTAATGTACAACGGATACCATATCGACTCATCCGTTGAACATCTAATGTATAACGATAACATATCGACTTATCCGTTAAA
>BQNB010197441.1:0-11211 GCA_026074375.1 Tanacetum coccineum | reverse complement strand
TCACGAAATAAGAAGATGAAAACACTCAAATCACTCAACTAATCTATGTGGAAACATGTAACTAATTCGCTCAATTGCTCGGTCGTGATGAATATTCTATCATAGGCTTGGCAAGGATACACATCTCCACCACTAGCGCTAAGGAGTAACAAGTTTATAATGGTAAAATAGGTTTTTATTATAAGGCTTAAGGTTGATCATTCTACAATCTTTCATTAAAAGTACCACACCAACAAGGCAGCTGAAGCACACATACATTGTAACGCCCCGACCCTAAAGGGTAGAAGTAGTACAAATATGGTGTGACATCAAAGGCATACATAATCATAACACAAGCATAAACAGCGGAAGTCTTAAATAAAATAACCAAAGGAAAATAAGTCAACATAACTTAAGGTACATAAGTTCTCAAAGGACAGACATATCCAAACGAAATAACAAATGTCTTGAAAAGAAACAATTCATATATCAAAACTAAGATCTCTGGGGTAAGTCCACACTCAGCACTCATAACCCGAAAGAAATGATGAATTCGAATTACAAACCATTCATTTAAGTTAAACTTTCCATTTTTAGTAACTTTCCATTTTTAGTAACTTTCCATTTTTAGTAACTTTCCATTTTTAGTAACTTTCCATTTTTAGTAACTTTCCATTTTTAGTAACTTTCCATTTTTAGTAACTTTCCAAAATTGGTAATATTCATCATTTGAGATTCTATTAAGTATTTTGAATAGCTTAGGGACTTAATATGTCAACCTTACAAGTTTAGGGTTAAATATGACAATTTTCCATATTTTAGGGTTTAATATGCAAATTCAACAATTTTCAAGGTTAAAAGGGTAAATATCAAAGTTTTACATTTTATTCAGATAATACCTTCCATCCCTTAATTTTACATAATTTACATATTTAGTCCTTTTAGTTTATTAATTAATTAAACATTATCTTTAATTATCCATAATTACAAAACAAGCCCTTATAGATTCAATTATGACAAAATCATACTTTATACCAAACCTTATACTTTTCAGAATTTACAATTTCAGTCCCTCTATTTTAATTAATTAATTTCTAATTACTTAATATATGAATTTAACCATTTTAAATCCAAAATAATATCAAAATGACATTTTATACCCCCCAACTTATTTTATACAGAATATATTAAATATAATAACATGTCTAAAACAGACCCCATAGTTTCAGAAATTACAAAACAAGTCCTTATACCTCTAAAATCAATTCGGCAAACAAAATAAATCAACAAAACCCTAATATAATTCTTCCCAATCACCAACACAATTATTTCCCACTCATTGGCATTAATTACACCTGGAAAAAATAACAAAACCCTAACCCTAATTCATTTTAACAATTTTCTTTCCTTTTTCCCCTTTATTCGAATTCGGCAAACACAATTAAATCCCCAATAATTATTCGAATCACTTCTAAATTTTTCCAACAATTTATCTGAGTTATATGTGATATGAACAACCTTAGAAAAATATAAAATAAATTTTACAATTATTTTATATGCCGATTTCATATTTAATCCAAAATTAGGGTTTCGAATATGATTTGATTTATAAAATCAAAATAACATGCATGCTAATTTTTCTTATGTGTAGAACGAATTAATATGATGAAACATGAGTTACAAAATTACCTTTGATGATCCTTAGTGATTTTATGAATTTATGAACCCGGTAGAGCTTTTCGAACCCAAAACAATAACCAAAATCGAACCAATCACTCCACAAACTTCCCACTATTTTTCCCACACTCCTTAACCTTCAAAACACCCAAGAAAAATCGTGCTTGCCTTGGAAAAATTCGAATGTGCCGCCTCTTGATTTTTAGGGTTTTCGGTTTTATTTGTTTTTAGGAATTAATAAAATGAAATGTATAAAAGATATACATAAAAAGTTTGGCCGAGTCCCATGGGCTTTCAAATAGGATTTAAATCAGATTTTATCAAATGCATAATTATTATGTATTTATCTTTAATTATTTTATATTAATAATAATGTATAATTAAATTATTATACATAATTCGGCATATATACATATATATATAATTTTAATTATTTTCCTTGTATAACATAAAGTATTTTAATCTTACAAAATTTTCATAATTGCCATATATTGTATTTTCATAATTTCTAACATTTAAATGCATTTTATTTAAGCTTTTATGAAATTTTCTTGCATTAGGGGTATTTTGGTAATTTTACATTTGTTGAGATTTTTAGGTTTTACAATTATAAGGATAATTAATAACTTTGTTCATCTTTTTTTTATTGGCTACGTAAAATGCTTACGTTTCGCGATAAAATGCGTTTAGGTATTCTCGGATGTTCCAAAATCTAACTACGCCTAAACGAATACCCACGATTACACCCAATACCCAAAATAATAAATATATCATCACATATATGAATTTTGTGACAAGCACAACATGGTAGCGTTTTTAGAGAAATCTACAGGAAGTGCAGGGTTTCATCAAGTCATCGATTTCCTAAATCGAAGTCACATTTGCTATGCACTCACAAAGAAGCCAGCTGTTTCTGTCTCGTTTATCAAACAATTTTGGAGGTCTGCTGAAGCTTCTACTGATGATAATGGAGAAGTCAAGATTATTGCTACCATTGATGGTCACTCCATGACTATCACTGAAGCATCTTTAAGACGACATCTCAAGTTGGATGATCAAGATGGTATTACTTCTATTCCCAACTCGGAGATTTTTGAGCAATTGACACTTATGGGATATCACACTGATTCAGATAAGTTAACTTTTCAAAAGGGTGCTTTTTCACCTCAATGGAGGTTTCTTATTCACAATATTCTTCATTGCCTTAGCCCAAAGAAGACTGCTTGGGAGCAGTTTAGTAGTAACATTGCAACTGCTGTTATCTGTTTAGCTACCAATAGGAAATATAATTTTTCTAGGATGATTTTTGAGCATATGGTGTCAAATATTTCTAGCCCCCATAAGTTTTTGATGTACCCTAGGTTCATTCAAATATGCCTAGATATGCAGAGGAACCAACTTCAACAACACTCAAGAACATATCCTGTACCCTCTCTTAGCAACAAAGTTTTTAACAACATGAAGAGGCCTACAAAGGGATATTCAGGCCAGGAAGTTGCTCTTTTCCCTACTATGCTAGATGTTACTGAACCTTCCACTTCTCCTTTAAGAATCACATTTTCACCTTCCCACTCACCTGAACCTTCACCCTCACCTGAACCTTCATTTGAACACTCACCTGATCATACCACTGCTGCTATAACACAACCATCACCAACAACACAACCATCACCTGGAGCAGAACACCATTTTCCCACACCCCATGACTCACATCTCCATGCTGTTCACTTATATAGAAGTGATGAGGGTAGCTTGAAACTAAATGAATTGACGAATTTGGTTACCAAACTATTTGAGAGGATTGGAGTTTTGGAGGATGACTTGAGGCCGACAAAGAAAACTTACAGTTCTGCATTTACTAAGCTCATTCTCAAGGTCAAGAAGCTAGAGTCTCAAATCAAGACTGGGAAAGCAAGGAGAAAAGCTAGGATTGTTCATTCAGATGATGAAGACATTGAAGATGATTCTTCCAAACAGGGGAGGAAATTATCTGATGCAGAAGTTCAAGAGAAAGCAAGTACTGAAACTGAACCTTTTATCCAAGAAGTAACTCCCACTGAAGTCATTCAAGATCAAGGAAGTAGTGAGAAAGGGAGTGCTGAAGTTAGTACTGCTGGTGCAACAAAAGGTACTGCTAGTGAAGTTCCAGTGGTTAGTACTGCTGAGGAAAATATTAGTACTGCTGGAATAACTGTTACTTATACAAGAAGGAGTGAAGAGCAAAGGAAAAGAAAAGACAAGGGAAAAGCAATAATGACAGAGCCTGAGCCCAAGAAGAAGTCTAAGAAAGAGATTGAACAAGAAAGGTTAAGTTTTGCTGAAGCCATCAGACTGGAAGAACAAATGAATGAAGAACAAAGGGCACAGATTGCAAGGGATGAAGAAATTGCTAGACAATGGGATGAAGAGGAAAGACAAAGAGCTATGTCTGAAGCCAAGTCTACTAAGAAGATAGATTGGAATGATCCTTCAGTCATAAGGTATCATGCTCTAAAGATGAAACCAAAGACAATTGCCCAGGCAAGGAGAAATATGATCAAATACTTGAAGAATCAGGGAAACTACAAGATTAGTGATTTCAAGGGAATGTCTTATAATGAGATTAGGCCAATCTTTGAAAAGGTTTGGGATTTTAATCAACATATTGAGCCTATGGACATGGAGCATGGAAGTGAAAAGATGAAGTCTCTTGAAAAGATTGAAGAAGAAGAAGTTGATACACAAAAGGAAATAAAAGAAGTGTCTAAAGAAACTAGAGCTAAAAGAAAGAAATCTCTTCCTAGAAAGAGAAGGACTGTTAAGAGACAAAAGTTGGAAGAAGATGCTGAGAAGGAAGAACTCAAAGGGTGTTTGGATATAATTCCAAGAGAAGATGTTGTAGAAGATGTTGAATCTCTCTCAACAAAGTATCTAATTGTGGATTGGAAGACTTACACTTTGATAGAAAATTTCATGTATTATCAAATCTTCAGAGGAGATGGCAGTTCCAAGAACTACAAGGTTTTGAGTAAGATGCTTGAAGACTTTGATAGACAAGATGTAGAGGAGTTATATAGATTAGTCAAAGAAAGGTATAGTGCTTCAAGACCTGAAGGATATGATTTGATGCTTTGGGGAGATCTGCACACTTTATTTGAGCCTGATGAAGAAGATGAAATATGGAAGAATTAGCATGAATACAATGTGTTAAGCTGGAGTTTATATGATTTTTGTGGTATTTACATTTCACTGATGCAGAATGGTATAGCCATGCATATGCTGACAGAGAAGAAATACCCTCTAAGTCAAGAGATGATTTCCAAGATGTTGAAAAAGAAATTAGAGGTTGATCTCATGAAAGTACACAAGCATATGAACTACTAAAGTTCATCAGATCACAAGTGCAGAAGTAGAAGAGTGTTTGAAAGAATCATCATCAGAAGACAAGAAGATTTAATCCAGAAGAAACTTGGGATTTGAAGATAAATCACAAGTTTAGGGAGATTGTTGGGAGATAAAACTTCACAAGAGTTTAATACTAAGGCCAAGGTATAACTAACAGTACTAATGGAGTTAGTACTGCCAGTACAAACTTAGTACTGCCAAGTGTTAGTTAATACTGCTAGAAGAAAGATTAATACTGTTGATGGTCAAAGCTGCTGACTTGGAGATAAGGATAAGGAGATAAATAAGGAATGTATATCTTTTTATATTTTTAGGAAGATTTGTATTGATAAGATTGTAACTGATCCTAAGGTTTCGGTAGTTTCTCTTGCTAAAGGACTCCTTTGGTGAATAAAAGGAAGACCTAGTAAAAGGTGTAATATATGCCTTGATGCTTAAAGATAGTGATTACATCCTAGAGAAAAGACATTGTAAATAGCTTCAAGGTTTGTAACCCTAGTACTAATCAAGAGTACTCATATTATCATATAATGAACCCAGTTTTGTTGGTTATTATTCATTGTTTCTTTGTTGGGTACTTGTTTCATTGATAAAATACCTCTAGAGTAATCAAAGTGTAGATCCGGCAATACACCTATGTGATAAACAAACAAAGTCTCAACTATTGTTATTTTGGATTCATCCAAGGTAACATACACTTTACTAGGTAAAGAACTGAATTCAAGGTGTGTGATCAACAACTGTTCACGAAGGCATCTAACTCCATCTTCAACATATTTGTGGTGTCATATAATTTTTACTTGTAAAGTCAAAATTTTCAATTTAGTGTATCTCACATCTATTGTTGAAGGGTGTGGGGAGGTGGGGGGCGAGGGCGTGGGGGGGGGAGGGGCGGGGGTGGGGGGGGTAAGAGGAAGTGGAGGTGGGGGGGGGCCGGAGGGGGGGTGAGGTGGGGGTCGGAGGGGGGGGGGGGAGGGCGGGAGGGGGGGGGGGGGGGGGGGGGGGGGGGGGGCAATTTGTGGAAACTTTTTCCCCTATGAAACTTTTCATGTCTCAGATTTTACTCAATTGGTATTTCAAATACTAAAGGATTTAATATTTTAAATAAGGGGAAAAAATGTGATTACAATGTGATCAAGAATAATGTGATCGTTAAGACTCTAAGTGCATAACTCTTTCCTTTATGTGCAAAATCATTTCGGATATCGATGCACATGTGTAAGGGGTATTTCAAAAGAATGAAACTCTCAAAGTGTTAAAATGTCTTGATTTTTATCAAACACTTTGATTAATTTTCAAAGGTTTTATGGTTTCGATCTCTATACCCACAACCAATTAACTCACGACGTCGACGAAGTCATAAGGTGGTTAAAGTTAGGTATAAGTCCAATGATCTAACCAAAACCAGAAGGATCTACCCATGGACATTTCATAGATAGATTAGAAGTCCTTAGGTATGATTGGAGATGAATGAAAATAAAGGAATAATATAGACTAAGGCATGAGTTATCACCGGAACAATCACAACAAGGTTATAGTGATGACGTCTTGGTAAACATTGAAGGGGTTGAAGAATGAAAAAAAAATGTAAGGATAAAGGTAGAAAATAAGCCCTCCATACAACTTAGCCAAAAACCCAGGTCCAATACATAATCACTCAAAATCACAAAGATGATTTGTTGGGTATTGAAGTCTGACATTGACCCAGTGAAACAAACGCCAACACCTTCCCAGTCCATTTGAGTTTCTCTCAAAAGAGACTTGTTCTCATTTGTCACAGAGAAAACACACGTTGATCTATTGACTTTCTCACTCTGATTAATTGATATTAAAAAAGGTGGACAGTCACTCCAGCAATCCTAATACTAAAACCAAAGTGCACAAATCGAGTCCAGCAGCCAAAGAAAGATCAAATTACAAATCTCATTTGGACACAATTCCATGTATAACCAATTGTTTATTTTTGATTACTATAGACAATAAAAAAAAAATTTGGTATCAAAGTTTTACGCATTGCCTTGTGATCTTTGGCACAGGTTTTATGGTGACTAAAATCAATTCAATACACAATAATCATGCAAAAAGAAAATAAGAAGATAAAAGAACGGCACAAGCTAAATGATAGAAAACTGTATTATCCATATTAAATCCGATTAAATGCTTGTTTGTTTGTTTAGTGCAATGACTGCTTATCTCGAGGCGGCATATCATTCTTAAGACTTAGGCGGGACATCATCCTAAGACCTAGACACGTTAAATCATGTCACAATTAACGCATCTACATAAATCATCCTTTAGTTTAATTATAATCTATCTTAGGGATTAAAGCAATGGTGATCTTGTTAAACCCTATCCCATTGTGACTTTACCCACTTACTGCTTGACGGTATTTTATATACTGGTAGTCCACTATCTAAGTCTTTACCAATTGATTAAGAACGTACTTGTTGGGTCGAAGGGTCACCTGCCAGTCCAACTAAGCTCACTAATCTAAAGGTAATGATAGGACATTATTTGTGATCCTATTGGTCCAGATATATAAAACACGATATGGAGAGTTATCCCAGTATCTAGATCACTTGGTAAGTCTCACTAGACCCAGTTGAATAATAGGTCGCATATACAAGCACATAGACAAGTATGAGTTGATAAACATAATTAAGTAATCAACGATAAATTAAGCAATCGAGATTAAACAAGCCAAACATTGAATCTTCATGAAGATGGCTAATACCTGAGGGTATTAGCCCATAACCATTGTAATAATACAAGTATAATCAAACAACCAAGGTAACTAACCGAGTTAACGAATGATACCAAAAATCGAATGATTACAAGAGTATAGGAATTACATGGTGTCTTCTATGGAATTAGGTTCGATGCTTGACCTTGGCTGCTCTTCGTCTCTTTAGAAAATTGACTTTTATGTTTATGGTATAAGAATATAATTTTGCACACTGAAAACTTGTTTTTGAGTCTTCTATTTATAGTCTCTGAAATTAAGTGGATACGCCGTATTGAGTGAGGTCAATACGGCGTATTGGGGTGTATTCCTTGGAGTGCGCGCTAGGTTTACAATCAATCAGTAATATCTTTCCTCAATTACATTTAATCTTTGATTGTTTGACCAGCTAGATACGGCGTATGTATTAAGCAGGATACGCCGTATTAGGAATTGAACATACGTGTTTTCTTGTGAAGTCCAGTCGCTGATACGCCGTATCTTCTTTGCTGGATACGACGTATTGAGTCAGAAATAAGTATCTTCAAATAACTTCGTTTAAGCTCCAAAATGTGCGCCTTTTAGCATGTCTTCACAAAACACTCCGTAATTACTGCAATTAACAACTTTAAGCAATTAAGTAACAATTCTTGCAATAATTATATAAGAGTGGGTAGTTTATTTGGGATAAATGATGGTATAAATATAACGTTATTTGATGTCATAAGTGAGTTAATTAAATACAAGAATACATGTAAAGGCGTTGCTAAGCCAAGAATCGACCACACTAGGACTAAGATATACAAACTCTACATCAAACTTTTTATTTTCTTTTATGACTCTTTCTTGACATAAACATAAACATAAGCAAGATGGCAGCCCGTACATTTTTTTATATTTTTTTGATTTTATTTTTTATATATTTTTTCTTTTGTTTTCAATTTTTTCTATTTTTTCATACACTTTTGCCATGCCATCTGCTGAAACATAAATAATACATGACTTAGGGTTTATAATTGCACCCCTACACTTAGAGTTTTAAAACTTATAAACATAAACTAACTAATGACCCTAATTGTGAAGAATCAAAATAAACATAGAGTGTATTAAGCACGTATGGGGGGGTTAATAATTTGACTTTCTTCCCCATTTCTCCATAAAATAAAAACTACCATGAATCCTAATCGTCCCAAAAATGTATACACTAATAAAAGACTCGACTTAGCAACCATGTACTGAAGCAAATAATCAACTGGGTTTACAAATGTGATAACAATAATGTACTAAAAATGAGTACATACAAGGAAGGCTAAGGCGATTTGGGTGTAACATTTGGTGTGGGTGTAAACAATGCTCTTCATTAATAATTCGAATCCACTAAAAAATTACGAGAACCGCGAAAAGGATAGGCTCGGAGGGGTGTACTAGGGGTATCTCACACTAAAAATGAGTGCATAGCAAGGGTGTGGGGGTAGTTATATGACCGGGGAGACCATAATAACAAATACATGTTTAAAACAGGGTTTATCCTAGTGCCTCTTATCATTTAGCAAATCCTAATCACAAGAATGCGATCTCACTAGCGGTCTCGGGATGAATCACAAAAACATGTTCTAGAATTTCATATACTACTCGTACACTCTCATATAGTTTTAAACGATACCAATGCTTCAGAAAAAGCGACAAAACCACATATGCACGATCAAATCCATGAACGCGACACATATGATTTCTCATTCCTTAACTCGAGCAAGCTAAAGGTAAAACTATCTTAAGCACCAAAGATGGATGCTTGAATTCCTAAAGATCTAGGGGCGAACCTCACATTTTTTGGGTAGAATATTTTTTGAGTGGTAGGGTTTTTTGTGCTAGTCATATAACTCCTATCTATGATACGCTAATAATACTAAGTTTTCATCGGTATGTGCCATAAAAAATTTAAATTTGGGTCAAAATTATTGTCTACGCTACGTTTCAGTATATTACTTTGGGTTAAAATTACCGTCTACGCTACGTTTCAGTATATTAATCATCTTTTTAAGGACAAAGCAAAGGCAAATAAAGAAATAGTTTCTAAGGCTTTATTCCCCCTACACTTATTTTGAACATTGTCCCCAATGTTCTTAAAAGTACTCCAAAAACGAATAAAGGGAAAAAGAAAAGGCAAAAGAAACTAGTACCCCCTGGTTTTGCTCAATATTGGAGAAGAAACAAATGATCCCGGCTAAATCGTCATCCAATAATCGTCCATATAAAACTCCTAAGAACTTTCGGGCTTCTCCTTATCATATATAACATGCAAATCAAAGACAAGAAACAACGACAGGATAATAATATACAACGTAATTGTTTAGGGTTTAGACACTACGAAAGCAATAAAGATAGGACGAGTGTACTAATGTAATTGTGTTTTTTTGCAAGTTTTAGAAAAATTACAAATTCTGGAAATTGTACAAAAGTAATTTTTCAAAAATTAAAAAAAAATACGAAATTTACTGTAGCTGGAGACGCGACGCCGTCAGGAAAAATCCTGACGCCGTCTCCAGACACTGTAAACAAATTATTTTTTTTTGTTTCTTGGAAAAATTTCTACACGCAATTCCTATTAGTTATTTCCTGGAAAAATTACTGCATAAACCACGAGAACAATTAGTACAATCAGACTCTAACATGACACAAGACACACAAGATGCGAATTAATCTAAATTATTCATTTTAAATGTTTGAAATGGTTCTTAGAAACCGGATATTTTCCTCTACACTTATTTGATGCAAAATACATTTGATTGCAATTAAGACGAAGTTAAAGACAAAACAAAACATGATCACAAAATAATTCAAACATATAAAATCAAACGATAAAGAATAAAACACAAATGACACTCCTAATATGCGGGTAAGTAAAAGATTGGGTTGCCTCCCAATAAGCGCTTTTGTTAATAAGAGAGTCTTTTAGCTAGACCCGGAGTCACACTCTTTACGTGACTCCTTCTTTATCACTTACTTCACATCCTTCATGCACAAGCACATAACGTCTATCATTAAACACTTTACTTCTCCATTGGTTAAACTTCATTTCTTTCTCTCGATGGAGTTTGATTCTTTCCTCCCATTCCAAATCAGCATACTTACGGTATTAGTGGGGGCCACGAGACCTATGTCATTCTCGGTTTCCTCCTCGACTCTACGAGGGGACTCAGGGATTTTAAAGAAATTTATCTTATTCTTGCCTGATTTTAAAGTTATTGTCCCTTTATCAAATCTAATCTCGGCTTTAGCCGTTGTTAAGAATGGCATTCCTAAAATGAAGGGCTTCTTCTCATCTTCCATAATATCTAAGATCACAAAATCTATAGGGTACACATAACCATTTATCTCAACTAATATATCCTCAGCTATTCCTATAGGATAAATATATGAGTGACTAGCTAGGGATGGTCTAATGTCGG